>CAFUXE010001052.1:200769-245644 GCA_903364295.1 Serranus cabrilla
TTTGCTCTGTACCATAGACTGTAAAAAATAAGCTCTGTACTGAGGATTTACATTCAACATCTTTTTGGTAAATCAACTAAAAATGTGTCACTCTAATCATAAGTGGAAATTTAATAGTTAATCAAATACTCAAATTACAAATACACGTCAAGTTATAGCTCTCAAACATCATATATTTTGCTGAAAGGTAAACATCCATTATGCTAACTAGAAAAAGCAATAATTTAACACCTTGCACCATTACATCATTCATTGTTGTCTTAAACAATAAATAATGTAATAAATAGTTATAAGGAATGACATTAGTTAGTGAAGTAGTTTTCGAGACAGGCTTCACATTTTTTTTACTTTGTTTTTTTTTTGTATAGACTCCATTGGCAGTGTAAAGTGATTAATACATGTAAAAAAAATGTAGACAGTACCTTTAAGTTTATATAGAGCACCAAAAACCTGATCTTAGTAACCTAAATCAAAATATGTTGTTTGTTGTTCCTTTGGCCTCTGCCTCTCCTATTTTTTTTCTTTAGGACAAATAAAGACACATGATGACTTATCATTCATTTGAAACAAAAACATTACAGTTGTAAACACTCCCTGTGTGGAGGTAGAACAGGCTGGACTGGGACTTCAGGTCTGGAACGGCAGCTCTGAGACTGCTAGATATAGTTTGATAGGTCTGGTTTTAGGTGTGTTACATTAATATGTGGCCTTTTGTATTGGTATCACATGGCTTTTTCATACATTATGTAACATTGCTTCAAAACAACAACAGGTGTCCCTCAACTGAACCCTAACAGTGTACTGATTCAAGCATGACTTAGCACAGGATACAACTTTAGGAGTGTGGTGTATTAGTCTGGATTATTGGAAGTGACAGAGAAGAAGAGAGGTTCTACTTACTGACAGCGGGTTCTGGCTGAACGAGTCATCATCCAGTTTGTTTTTGCTCAGGTCCAGTGTGTCCAGGTTTGGCACACCGGAGAGCTCTAGTGGAGTGATGATTCTGATGTTGTTCTCTGTTGTTTAATGACAAATCACATGCGGAGATGTTTGATGTAGTGGAAGAAGTATATAATATACATGAGTATCACACTCAGGGACTTCACTTGACGCACAGATAAAGTTATGTTGACGTGATCTGTGCTGGAATTTTTCACTTTATGCAAATAAGATAATCAGTCAGTGGACTTATTATTAGTTTTCAGATTAACGGTTACTGTCTTGACTTATATGTTCCTTGCAAAATTCTAAGTACTACTGTTAAGCCCGCAAAGTGCTACGAAATGTTAAAAATAAAACACACAGCTAGCGGTATCAAGTGGTATTAGGACCAACTGGAAATCATGGTGGTTTTACTTTTTATAGAGTCCACTTCTATTCTTGCCTTCCCACTAAGCACAAACTCATTTTTTATGATGAGTCTTCCACCACAGCGTTCACACACACCTGCCATGTCCAGTTTTGTGGCCAGCAGGCTGTGGATGATTGGCAGCTGAGTAATGCCCGTGCCCCTGCAGCTGATCTCTCTGTCAGCAGTCTGACACCCGCTGAGAGGAGGCTCTGTGGAGCTGGAGTGTGTGTCTGTTTGATTGGTGGGAGACTCAGTTGGCTCTTCCTCCTCTTCTTCTTCCTCTTCCTCCTCCTCTTCTTCTTCTTCTTCTTCCTCCTCTTCCTGACAAAGACATTATATAACAAAAAAGTATTTAATAGATGGTTTAATTGCCAAAAAAAAAGCCTTTTTTGTACCCTCCAAAAAAATCAAACCTCTTCCTCCTCCTCTTCATCATCATCATCATCATCGTCATCGTCATCATCGTCGTCTTCATCGTCGTCATCTTCATCGTCATCATCGTCATCATCATCATCTTCTGCTTTCCCTTGATCCATCAGCCGTCGCTTTTCAGCATGAAGCTCCTTCAGTGCAGCCATGAGCGGGCTGGTTTCCTCCGGTCTTTTCTCGCGCTTCCAGCCCATCAGGGGTCGCCCCAGCCCTGCCTGCAGGAAGGAGCCGCAAGTCACCGACATGATACAAGGAAGCAAATCAAGAAATGTAGCTTTTTAAATTGTGTCTGTGAATAAACATTTCTGTGTCTACATGATAGAATCAAGTGTCATACTATTCTATATGCATTGGCCTCCACCGTATCAGCGTGTTTCCTCCCCCAGGCTCCTCTCCTCCTCCTACCAGCCTCCAGCTTCCTGAAATCAACTCCTTGATGCTCCCTCTCCTTATCTGCTTCCATCTGGAGACGCTCATCCTCACTCTCTTCTTCACCAGTCATGAAGTAGAGCAGAGAAAAGACACGTTTTTTGTTTGCACTCAGCTTTATAAACCACATGACTTTAACCTTTTGACATTCATTTAGTTAAGTTATTATTTGAAAGTTAAAAACATCATCTTACCCGCAGGGAGGGTTTCACTTGTAGCAAAGGTATCTGATAAGGTCACTCCTCTGTCAGCTCCTGGAGGATGAACGGCTGCTGTTTCTAGTTCAGGTGACTCAGAAGAGGTTTCCAAGGATACATCCAAGGTATGCAAAGACTTTAGGCTTTGTGCTGATAAAACTGTGCCACACAGACAAACAAACGCGATCCATGTCCTTGACATCCGCATGGTTGGATGTTTACTGAATTGAAATGGTTTCCGTTAGAGAAAGGAGTCCAAAGCTTTGAGATCTTCAGGGCCGGAGAGAGGATAAAGCAAATCCACAGAAAGTGCAGACAGTAATACCAAAGGAGAGAAACTCTGAGTGGTAGTCGGCGTGAGAGTTTACACAAGAGGATACCTCGCTGTAAACACTCGTAATAAAAGCTGAGGTACAGTTTCTCTGTTGCTGTGTCCACCAAAAACAAAAGCATTACTTTACCAAAATGCACATGCAACTGACTCCGAGCGAAAGAAATGAAGAACGAGCAGGAGGACGGGAAGGAATATCTAGGAGGCGGAGAGGTCAAAAAAATAAACTCTCACATGGTTAATAAAGGCCTTCGCTCATCGCACGGTAAAATACACAGACCCACCCTGCTCCGCCTTGTCTCCTCATCCTGTCATGACTGTCTGCTGACATTGGGTGGAAAGCAGAGATTTGTGGAGGAGATGAGAGAGAGAGACAGGGGGCAAAGGATAGAAACTGGAACACAATACGTTTCATACAACTGTGATAGATTCTAGTCTGATATGATCATGTGGGTTGACCCAAGAATTTGTGATCCACTGTCAGTTTTGTGTTTTTCTCCTGACTGTATCAGACTGACCTTGGGCCTCTTCCAAACAAGACGAGGGTTGGTAGACAGTTCAGGTCGGAGCCAACCTTGTTTGGCTAAGCTCCACTAGCATCCATGTATGAAAACAAACACGACCTCTGAGAAGTGGACAATGAGCCCGTCTTTACATTCCATACACACAATACTGTCTGTGGGCACACACACACTGTGGTGCTTACACATGTAGTCTGGAGTGTGAACATCCTGAGCCAAGCAGGTGCCACTGGCCGAGTGTTGAGCCAAACTGGGATTTTCGCTGTGGGGTGAAACCTACGGACCCCTTCTCTATTTGCTCAGTTACCACACGCATAGGCATACTAAAGCTGTCCAAATGTGTGTGCTTGTTGTCATGTCCCAGACAACAGCCTGTGATAAAAAAAAAAAAAAAATACAATACAATAATTTATGATCATACCAGTGAGGTTAATCTTGTGTATTAACCCTTATTTTTCTGCATAGGAAGCTCAGCTGATGAGTCTGACAACAGCAGAATCCAGACATGTTCCAAATGGCACAACGGACAACTTAACAGTAAGCAGTGAAACACTCAAGTACTATTGGCTCTTCCAAGATAAATAGTGTTGCACCCAAAGACTATTCATTTCAATCTTGACAGGAACATGCAGTAGCCCATTGACCACATTCAACCCCTTCCTGAACCTCAGTCTGACAACACCCTCGATTAACAATTTCCACTGCAGAGGCGACAACTCGTCCAACTGAAATAGCCTACTTAACCTATTTCTTCAGCTGGTTTAAGACAAAAGGTCTTTTACCATCTCTGCTGTAACCTTCGTCCTTTCTTGGCCCAAGCACAACTTTACAACCTTGCTTTCTCACTCAGAATAAAGGCGTCTTAGACAGTCTGACCACTGCCAGCTCCACAACATGTATGACAGGTAACTGTAAAAAGCTACATGAAGAAAACATTCAATAACAGTAAAACCAGACGAGGAGTCTACAGCTGTGCTAGCAGCTCTGTGTGATTGTACTGCTTCAAACTATAAAGTAAGGAATTTGTGTGTGTGTGTCCTTCGCATATCTTGAGAGCTGTTCTACTTCCCTCTTGTTCAGTGAACTGCTGGGGGCCCTGAGGTGTGCATTACCAGTCACCTTCAAAAAAATTTTTTCCCAGATTCAGGGGATCCAAGCGAATACCAATATGTCACATCCATTTGCTTCAGCACACCAGGGGATCAAGCGAAGAACATTAGATGTTTTATAGCTTCCTTGGGCAAAGCAATCAGCCCACTCCAAATGAGCATGCAGGGTCTGAAAGGGCACGCCCCGACACGGCAGGAAACAGCAACACCAGAAGCCGAGCAATCATCCGTTCCAAACGCAGACACGCTTGTGATTACCATGCCTCCAAAGGGCAGCGCACAACCAAACGCTGGTATGCACGCAATTCTTTTTGGTTTGACACGTTCGCAGTAAAACATGAAGTACAGATGAGGTTGATGGTAAAGTATTTGATCATAAACCAAATTAGACAAGGTGACTGATCTCATGACTGAAACAGGCTCCCGAAACAACAAAGCTCATGCTAGAAGCAGTATTTTATAAAGGTTAGCAGATAAACAGCTGTATAAAATGTAATGAAACTCCCATCTAAAAGTAGACAGTTTAGTAAAAAACTAAACTGTGATGCCCACAACAAAGTCTATAAAGAAGCCAGTAGATTGTGGTCTCGTAACAATGATTGGCTGAACAAAAGTTGGTGCAAATCCATCCAGTAGACAGACGTTTCACTGGACTGGTAAAAAGACAAATTTAATTTATAACCTGCTAACAGCACTACATCAAAGACAGGAGCTCAAAATCATAAGGCTTCAACCTTTGGGAACCATTAAGACATGTGCAAAACTGCAATCAATTCAAAAGTGTTTTTTTAGGAGCCACAAAGCAAACAGGCAAAAGAACACAGGAGACAAGGTCATTGGGTTAATTCTTTTTTTAATTCAGCACAACACAGGTATAACAGGATGAAACTGTTGACCTGGAACACAGCTAAGCGTCAAGAGCTGCGACTGAACACGACCACACTATTGAACTAGTAAGTTAGATGTATGAAAAACAGTAACTTCAGGGGGAAAAGAGGAATGTGGATAAGACATGATGGTTGGAATGCAGAACAGAAGTGGTGACCTGACTGTTCACAATGATCAGGACCGGACCGCTGCTTTAAACTGTCAAACCGCCTTTACAGTATTCAGTGATGCTATTTGGAAGTAACTATTTTGAAAACATTATCAGTGATACAAGAAAGAAATGCTGCAGCAGGACCCATCAGGAACAGAGGGTGCTGAACGAACACTACAGGATTTAACAACAGTGCACTGCTATTCCCATCTCTGTCCATCTGTGGTGGTTAATACAGGGTTAGCACACTGCACTCAAATCAGGGCTACAAAATGAGCACAGAAGTCAACAAGTCTTCATGTGATCATGCCAGGTAGCTACAAGCTGGGCGAAAAGGTGGTGTTGATGGAACAGAACAGCAAGCGGGAGATAAGGTGCACTCTCTAGTTTGCGAAGGTCTGGCGCACGGCTTTCGCAATGTGCTTGGCGCTGATTTCGAAAATGTCGAGCAGCTCTTGGGACTTTCCACTGCGGGGAACGCCGGTCACTGCCAGGCGGGTCACAACAATGCCGGGTTCCCTGCCCACTGCCGACAGCACCGCTTCACCGAGACCACCTGTACGGAGAAGACAGGCCATCAGCTCAAATCATAAAAGGGAGGACATGGCACTCTTAATAGACCCCAGTAAATTAAGAAACACTTTAACTCCCACTACCTTTCAAGCACAAAAAAACAGAAGACAACCCACCCTCCTTGTAGTGGTCCTCCACAGTGATGATCTGTCCTCCTGTGGCTCTGGCACTTGTCAGGATGGTGGAGGCATCCAGGGGCTTGATGGTGAACGGGTCAATCACACGGATGTTCTTCCCTAAAACAATTCATTATCATAGATTGTTACTCTGGTTTTCAGCTGTTCAGCTGTGAAGTATGCTCTTTATTAACATCGCCAACCACAGGTCCATGTTTTGGTTATTCAGATGATGGGAGTGGTTATGAAATGTAGGCCTCTATAGCTGTATGTATCCACTAGAGGGCAATGTGAGCTTACCTTCACCGGCCAGCATATCGGCAGCAGAGAGGGCCTCGTGCAGAGTGATACCAGCTCCAACCACAGTCACACAATCGCTGTCAGACTGCCGCACAACCTGTTCAGACATTTATATACATTATTTTTTCAGATGTCTATTCCAATCTTCTTTGACACAAGGAGGCAGGATTACTGTGCGTGAAGTCACTGTAAGAATCATTACCTTGGCTACGCCCACTTCAAATTTCTCATCTGGGGAATAGAGGACTGCCGTTTCTGGTCGACTGGTACGGATGAAACAGATACCCTGAGAATATAGAGTACAAATGTTACTTCGCTGTCACTGTAAACACAACTTACTGGACAAACTGTGGCACAAGGTGGCCTACTAACCTGTGTATTGGCTGACAGCTCGACAGCTCTCTCGGTGGACACTGCATCACTGGGGTAAAACACGGTACATGTTGGGATAGCACGGAACATGGCCAAGTCCTCCAGGGCCATCTGGGAAGGACCGTCCTCACCTGAGGGTGAGTAAGATCAGTCAGGGGACAGGGAGCACGCAGTGTGCCTTATGAGAAAACTAGTGATGCTGTAGCAGAAAGCTTACCGATGGAGACTCCGCAGTGGGAGCCGACCAGGTTGACATTGGTCTGGGAGATGGCTCCCATACGGATCTGATCATAGGCTCTCGAGAAGAAGGCGGCGAATGTGCTGGCAAATGCAACGGTGCGGTCGCGGGCGGCACAGCCGATGGCCACTCCCACCTGCAGCAGCAAGTGAAGACATTAGGAGCTTTAAAAAAAAGTCAATACACTTTTGGTTTTTGTGATACTGTACTAATTTTCAAAAAACACTAATTTTTTAATTGTTTATGCAGATTCCTAGCAGACAGATGTTGAGTGTTACAGAGGCTGTGATAAATGAAAATTCCAATGTTCTGAATGCATAAGTAGTAACCTTTTTACTCTTTATGTATATGATAACAGTGACATTTTCCTAAGATTAGATTGGTAACCTCTGTATAATAAGGTTAGGTAAGGAAAAACATTGTATTAATGTCCCTGAGGGGCAATTTGGTTACAGACAGTAGTCCAACACAACCATATGAATAGTACACAAAACACAGAGCCTTGATGTTGCTCACTGTTAAATAGATCATGAAAATATCCTGACATCATTTCCTGTATCATAATGAATATCACGTTGCCAGATTCCTGCCAATACACAGCCCTGGAAATACAGGTTAGTCATAATGCCAGCTGAAGTGTTTAAGCATGGAGGCGCACGTAAACAGGTCAGAAGTGATGCGCAGTTATTAGCAGCTGAGAATGAATAGTAACAGATTAGACCACTTTAGAGCAGCTTATTGTAACGGAGAGTTAAATGTGAACCAGGTTTATCCCTCTTTCATAAGTTGGAGTTAATCTTTTCCGACTTCTGTAGCTGCATTTAAAATGACCCACTGGAGAGTGAAATATTGTGTACCATGTTCTGTTCAGCGATGAAGCATTCAATGTAGCGGTCAGGGAAGGCTTTCTTGAAGGTCTCTGAGAAGGTGGAGTTTTTGGTGTCTCCATCAAGGGCCACCACTCTCTTGCTTGCCTGGCCCAGCTTGGCCAGGGCCACACCGTACGCACGCCTTGTTGCCATCTGAGAGGGCAAGAAAGAAATGAGTATAAGCAACAGATAAGGTCATTTCTACGAAATATGCTATATTTAGGTTAAAAAGCCATCTCAGGTGCTGATATCAGTATGAGGCAAGGCAACCGCCCACTACGAACAAGAAATAAATACTTAAAACAGCAGCAGCAGTGACCCTTCATTGGCTGTTTAAGGGAAATTGGTACCCAGACTACACATGCTTACCTTAAACTAATCACTCACACTAGTTGGGATTAAAAAGTAACCAAAGAGACCAGTAAAAGGTACCTTGTCTCCCTTTTTGTATGCTGGGGGTGCAGGCAGGGAGATGGTGCTAAGGTCTGCAGGTGCTGTGTCTTCTTTGGGTAGCTCAGGGGTCAGGGTCTTGTTGGGGACCTGGATCTGAGCCTGCAGGTCCTTCAGGACCTCATCCACCCTGTCCTTAGGGATTGGCTTTCCGTGCCAGTTATCAAGATCCTCAATATCTGCAGCCAAGGGATGAACAGGTCTCATAAATCAAATTCCGAGAACAAATGTTCAACGTTCAATAAATAAAAAAATCACCACATAAAAGCCAAGCTTACTTTTGAGGCCTTTGCCCTTGAATGTCTTGGCTACAATGCAGGTGGGTTTGCCCTTGAACTGCTGAGCCTGCCAGAAAGCTTTGCACAGCTCCTCGACATCGTGTCCGTCCACAACGTACGTGTTCCACCTACACAAACACGGCTCAGCTTAAACAGCATGCTGACACATAAATATTAACCAAAACATGGGGTGGATCAACTTCTGCACAAACATGTTAAACATCAAACTTATTAACCAGAAGAAAGGGAGAAGGAAAGAAAAGTCAAGGGGCAAAAGGAGGGCAGAGAATATATGACAAATGTCAGAAAAAGAGTTAAAATAAAACTTAAACCCATGAAGTTTAAAACTATTACATATTCAAAGGGCTCCTAGGCTATCAGAGGTAGGTTGAGGGCTGGTAAGTCAAAGTGTGGTACTGACCCGAAGGCTTCACAGCGCTTGCGGTAGGTCTCCATGTCGTGCTTCAGGGGTGCAGCCTCGCTCTGACCCAGCCGGTTGACGTCCATGATAGCCACCAGGTTGTCCAGCTTGTAGTAGGAGGCAAAGGCCATGGCCTCCCACACTGAGCCCTCTGAACACTCGCCGTCACCCATCATGCAGTACACACGATAACTGCAGCACGATGTAGGAAGAGGAAATGAGAACATTAGTGTCTTTCTCAGAGCAACACTTAATTGGAAGCAACAAATCTTTACACAAACTATTCTGTCTGTGTCGTGCTTAATGCTGACTTGGATTCACTTTGATATTTACTGCTAATAACTGTGTTTATCACTCCAACATGAACATCCTTGTTAAAGAGATTGAAGTTGTTAGGCTACAAAAGGGACATACAGCATTAAGTATTTCCTTTCACTACTTACTTAGCTAGAGCAGCCACTACTAGTAGACTGATTATTTGCTTTGATCAACAGGTAAATATTTTTAAGTGAAAATGGTAGGAAAATTCCATATGCGAGATGCTGAAAACATTTGTATTTAACTGTGCTGTGATGCATTATTAAACTGAGTATCTTTGGGCTCTAAGAAAAAGATGTCACCTTGGAGTAATCATTTGGCCTATAAAATGTCAAAATACTGAAAACTGTCCACCCCTGTTTCTCAAATCAGGAAAATAATTAACAGATTAATTGATGATGTAAATAATCTGTGGTTGCAGGTCTAGTTGCAGCAGGCTCTTGTCGGGGAGTGATTTAACACAATTACCACTACAAGTTCATCCATTAAACGGATTACAGTGCATCAGACACCACTTGAAAAAGAAAGCAGCTCCCAGTCAAGGCATTACACAGTTCAGCAGGACTCTTTGTTTAACAATGCTCTTGTTGACTTTGCATTGTTTAACAAGATCATTGTTTAAAAACGTTAAACTGAAAACAGTGCAGAGATGTCTTAGATCAGCATTTCCTGTTTTAAAAGCAGGATTTCTGCAAGTCTTCTAATGCATCATTGAAACCATATAGTGGTTACATACTCGGATTTGTCGAAGTGTTTGCCAGTGTAGGCCATCCCACAGGCAGCCCCGAGACCCTGTCCCAGAGATCCTGTAGCCACGTCAACAAAAGCCAGTTTCTAGTGAATGGAAGAGAGGAGGAAGGTTATACGAGATAAGGAAAGCACATGCTATTCTTATATTTTTAAAAGAAGATGAACACAGAAAGGAAGTTCAGATTCTGGACTCACTGGTGTAGGATGTCCCTCAAGATCGCAGTCAATCTTGCGCAGGTTGAGCAGGTCAGACTCCTTCACGTAACCAGCCTCTGCCCAGGCAGCATACAGGACAGGTGCAGCATGACCCTGGAGGTGATGGGTAAAGTATTTAAAGACAATCATGATACATCACAGGTGCACTGCCCAACTGAAAATCCACCTCTCACATAAAAGAAATGCACGCCAACCTTTGAGAGCACAAAGCGGTCGTTGCACTGGTTACGAGGGTCATCTGCTTTATAGCGCATGGTGTTGAAGAAGAGCACAGACATGAGCTCTGCTGCACTGCAGCATGATGTTGGGTGACTGGGGAGAGAAAAATTAAGAGTCTGATGAGAAAAGTTCAGTTTTTTTTCTTTTTTACTCTACAAACCATGCACATACATGCATGCGTTGTTACATTCAAGAATCCTCACACTCTGTTTTAGTTTGACAATAAAAACAACAATCTGTTATTCTTGAAAAAGGCATTCAAAAGGATATATTTGGCAAGCAATGATTCTTAAAAAGAGATCCTCCTATCATTTGGGATTAGGAATATCACTTGTAATAAATTGTTAATCTGTATCGTGACCACATCAGTTACGTTTCCACACTCCAGAGCACTTAAAAAACGTTTAAAAAAATACAAGTAAACTTGTGAAACTGTTAGTTGCTGCATAGTGGTCCGAGTATCGTAATCAATGTTTAGAAATGCCATGTTACTCAACAGCATCTCTGGTTCCTTCTGTGGGTTAAACTGCAAATGGCATCATTTCAACCATGCTGTAACACACACAGTTATCTTAATCAAACAGAAATCATGGTCACTGTTAAATGCTATAATAAAAACCCAGTGCTCTGTTTACCCATTGTCCTTCTGTTGCGTGATAACCTGCTGAGAAATAAACTGAAGTAAATTCATAAAGCCCATAACAAAAGCAATCAGATACTAAAATGTAATGTTCCATATCAGTCTAATGAGGAACAACCGGTGTAGGACAGGTGTTGAATGTTGGGTGTCCAAACTCAAAAGCTTCCATTGTTAAGAGAAACAGCGGTATCAGAACATCAGATACCTCACAGTCAGGACATACTTCATCCATTTCCTTGTAAGCTGACATAAGGAAGTGGCAAAAACAGGTTTACCAACAAACATTTCCCTTTTCTTTTTTAAAGGTTGTACTTGCGCAGTCAAATAAATTGAAAATTACACAATGCTGGGTTTTTTTTGAGGATGCGGTGCAAATTCAATAAAACCATTAAAAAACTGAGGCAATCGCAAGACAGTGTACATGGCCAAGTGATTGACAGATGTTTCATGTGTTACACAAACCATCTGCACAGCTAAATGTAAAAAAACAACAAAAAAAAAAAAACAGTTTCACTCCAAAACTGTCCTCCCTACACACATTTAACACATAAGTGTGATGATTCATGTGACCACCAGCTAATTGAGAAGACACATTTATTTTTGACAATCTCTCCATTTTGTTGAGAAGGAAGCTGAGCACACTGATAGAACCTATCTTGGGAATGGTCCTTTTTCATAATTGAAAGATCACAGGCTTAGTTAATCAATAAAAAAAATTTGCACTTGAATGCAATGTGGCTCTATTTCTATTATTTACATTAAAAAATATATATATATTAAATATCTGGAAGAGCTCAGAAATAAAATGGTAAAATGATATTTGTTGTTTGTGAGTTGATATAAATGTAACTAATTGTGTTAAATTGGTTTATGATGTCATCTCATATTGATCACTGGCCCTGAATCAAACTAGATCAAAGTAGTACTGCAGCAGACTTTGTAATATCTGCAAATACTGCATCACTGTCCATTGAATCAATCTAATATCTTGTAGTGACACCTGCAATTTACACCCCTGCTATACAGATGTATAGACAGATCACTAAGAGGGCAAAGGGCAGTCAGAATAAGATCTAGATTAAAGCTATGAGGTTACATCCCTGTCAACAAGGAAACGCTGAAAACTCTTCCTGTTGGACCTGATTCAAGCTATAGTAAGAGGTGTGATGTGATGAGGAAGACTTCAGGTGCCAAAAAGCTTCTGGGAAGTGAGGCAAGTAGGGATGAAGCAATAATACGGGTGACCTTTTGACTAGTCATTTGTGTGGATATCATACCTGACACATTTACTGAAATCAACTGGTGTGCATGTGTGCATCTCTGGCATTTCAGCATGCAGCTGCAACTTTAAATGAGAGACCACGAGACTCAGTATGATCATGTGGCTTCTTGTTAGCTAGTAGATGCATGTCGGTGATAAAGTAAAAGTTTCATGAAGGGACTCTATTAGCAGCTGAGTTATTCAAGGAGCATGACTTGTCAGGTAGACTGCACCGACTGCAACGTTAGACAACCCACCTACATATACCGGCGCTGCATTTCTTCCCATTCATGCAATCCAATCGTTAGGGTATTGTGCTAATGTTAGCATGGAGTAATTGCAAACATAACTCCGGAAGTAGCCCAAACGTTTATAAAACGCTTTGCATTGTTACTTGCTGTCCGCCGTGGATATACGTTTTCCACCGCGTGAAGATAATCTGCAGCACGTGCGACTGGGCCTCAGAAGGTAAAACGTGGGTCAACTACAGTGACGTTACAATATTTCACACAATTTCTTTCCTGTGTACCTGCGTAATATTTAATAATTCAAGCTATGATTTCTTTGAATGACTTACCCAGAGTTGGAGGCACATGTCGCTTTGATGGAGTTGATCCTGAGCTTGTTGGCGACATCTTTCAGCCCCTGCAGAGTTTTTTCGTCGGGTTTGTGGTAGCTAGTCATGATTTCTGGGTTGTTAGTTTGAACAGCGTCCGCTTGAGTAGTTAAGTTTGGTTATTTTTAGGTCAGACAGCTGCTTCCCGGGGTCGTAGGTTCAAAGCTGCGCAACGTTGCTGCTAGCTGCTCGAGACAAGTACAGCCGAGGAGGAGGAACGGCAGAGAGGAGGGGGACTTATGTCTCCTGTAACAGCCACTCCCCCCTAATCCAATCATTGGAGTACCAGCTATGGTGTAGGAAATGCTGCTTTCGCAACATCTTAAGCCAATTAAAGTTACAAATATAATTGCAGAACTCAATTTCAAGACTTAATAAAATGTGCATTATTTTGAATGTGCCGACTACCTGGTTGTGGTAACAGCATGGTGGCGAGGTGTAAAAATATTATTAATAACTTCACATTACTACCATTAATGGAAACAACTGTATTATCTGCCACAATGTGCATAAACTGTGCATGTAGAACAGTAAAGCAGAATATACATGTGGTTTTCTATACATATGCATTGCATAGCACTGTCCCTTTAAAGCTGCAGCTGGATGGCTGCCAACAGGGAAATGCTGGCGATTTTTGCCCTCTCATCCTAACTCAGGGAAACACAGTACACTTTGTCCGACAACACAAGTACTGCCTCATTTCTTATTCCTTAGTCACTGACACACTGCTTTGTTCAGCTGATTGACCTGATTAGGATATATAAATGAATGTATTAGAAATAAACATTTTCAAATTTTTATTCTTCAAAAAATAGACAGGCTGTGGTAGTGTAAGAACACAACACAAGCAACCGTGATGCACAAATTTACAGATAAAAGAAAATGCATCACGCACGATCCTGACAATATAAAATGCTTTTCATACAAGATAATCACTGTCACCCACTTACATATGCATACACACCAAACCTGTATTTTCAAGTAAGTCAAACACTTCCTCATTTGGGCCATCATTGCAAATCTTATGGCCCCGATATTTCCTCTTCCTTAAGTTCCTGAAATGACACACATACCATGAGAAGAAGTAACAAAAGAAGCAGTGTATGTCTCACAGTAAGAGAATTAAGATGTTTCTTTAGAATTACCCTAATTCTCTCACGGGCCTCAAACGTCTCCTCAGGGGAGACAGGATCTTTGTCGAGTCGCTCCAGCTGTGGCAGGAGAATCAGTACATTCAGCCGGTCTGCCACCAGAGTATTGTCAGAAAGGACCAACGCTCGCAGAGTTTTTGACACAAGCATTAGGGGCTGCAGGGCATTCTCGTCTACGATTAAATTGCCTCTAAGGAGGAGATACAGAAATATGTGGGATGTCATTTTAATTGCAGTTTTACTGAATTTATAATGGGTTCTGATGTTATTTCACTGTGTACCTGACGTTGAGGTATTGGAGACACTTCATGTTGGGGCTGAGGCCATCCAGAGTATCTAGTTGGTTGTCTCGAAGGTGAAGGATGGTGAGGCGCTCTAACCTCTCAAAACCCTCCAGACGCTTGATAGCATTTTGGGCCTGAACAGAGAGCAAGAGTGGTTACAGTTACAGCTGTTCTCTGGATCATAAAAAAAAGGTATTAAGGCTTGTGTTAATAGATCAGTCGTTTTAAGTGTGATGTTGTTATTTGCAGAATTATGGTGCTTTTATTACCAGATATAATCGCCGGAGGTTGGGAAGATTGATGCCATCAGTGGTATCCAACTGGTTTCCCCTCAGCTCTAGAGTTACCAAGTTGGCAAAACAACCACCCTGAAGGCCATTCACTCTTTGAATACCATTACCTGTCAGAGATGTTACAAAATACCACATTAAGGACTTTACCAAAAAATATATGTGATTACAGATATGTGATGATAGATAAGAGTTTGCCCTCATTTTGGGAAACTCTGGATTAGTTAAAAACATCACAGTTATCCACATGGCGTTATAGAAAAACCACTTATTCTGACATAAAGCCAGCAGACCAACCTGTAAGATTGAGGCTCTCCAAAGCAGGCCCAACCAGGCCGGCCAGATCTGTCAGCCGGTTTACCGCCATACTCAGCCACTGCAAGTAAGTTAGCTGAGCAAAAGGCTGCCCTTTGAAGCATACGACAGCATTATTTTCAACCTGCAGAAGAAAAGATGCATTCAAGATCCAGCAACAGTTAGAGTGAATGGCACTGACAGCTCTAGAGATGTCCTTTTGTAAATTAATAAAGAGGTTATTGCCTTCAGCCAGAGCAGCTGGGTCAGAGATGCCAGGGGAGAAAGATCAATTAGGTGGTTGTTGGATACATCCAGGAAACGTAGGTGAGTATAACTGCTGATTGCAGCAATGTCATTCAGTCCTCTGAGGAATACAGTGATGACAAATGTCGGTATCAGTGTGGAATCAGAGAGAAGTTACAGGGAATGCAGCTGATTTTGTGTTGCATGTATTTTTGCCCACTTACTTGTCTTTCAGGTCCAATTTAACAAATGCATGTCCAAGTCCATTTCCTGTTCGGCACAGCAATGAAAGCCCCTGACTTATGGTCTCTTGCGTCAAAATGCAAACCTGTTCCTGTGAGGAAAGACACACAGACTGCATAAAAGAGGAAATCATAGGCTTAAACATGTCCAAATTGTTGGTGGTGCTAAATATACTCAAAACCAATAAATGTTTGTGTATGGGTGACACAGCCCAAACCACTCATGCAACTTTTTAATAAATTGTTATAATAAACCTCCCATCTAGAAATTCCTCTAAATTCCTCATAAGTAATGCAGTAACGCTGTATAATAAGGGTACAAATCATAAATGTAAGCAATGCTTAACTAATGCATGACTAATGATGATTTAATGCAGGCTGTATCATGAATTGATGTTGCTCATCAATACATGATACTGGTGTTGTTATGACTTTTTGACCTTTTCTGTTCCCCTGGGCAAACTCCACCCACATTGAGTGGACACTCACGCAGTGAGGGGCAAAACATACCTACCAACATTTGATCATGATAGCATTGCATTTTATATGTAGGTCTTTGCAATGCACATTTAAAAATGTGTTTTTTTTCTTTTATAAAAAGAGTGAATTATCCTCATTAAACCATGATCTGTGAGAGGTAAAGAACACCATTGCACTTAGTATTGATTGAAATGGTTAGTAATGGAGTTAATAATGAAATATAAACAATGTATATTGGGATTTTGTTTTTTACACTTTTGGATAAAAACTGACCCAGGACCATCATTGCTCTTCCTGGGAAACAAACGTAACAGGAGGGTTAAGGAATGTTTATCCGTTATAACTTCAAAAATTAATTGATTTGCTACCATATTAGCTGGATTCCAGTCACATAAAAGTTCAGACCCATACATTTGCTCAGCCTCTCTGTAAGTAGAATAGTACATATTATCATAGAACCAAGAAGTTTGTCAAACCTGTCATCAGATGCCACTTTTACAACCTAGGAGCGAAGCATGAGTTTTTCCATGAATTATTATTGTATTTGCTTGTTGTTGAAAGAAGTAAAGTGTTGCATGGCAGAAAATGATGCACTAAAACCAAACTTATCTCGCAGGTGCAAACCGATAAATTGCACAGTTGAACAGAATGGAATTGAAAGGGTACTATTCTGCTTTTCAAGTGACAAATTCATAGGTCTGAGATTATCTTTAATGTAACTGGTATGCAGCTAATCTGATTTGTTTTAACATTCCCTAACTGGTGATGATGTAGTGTGAACTCATCACAGTCATAGTGCCTTGATTATTTTTTAAATTCTGAATATTTTAATAATACTATGTCGGTGGGATCAAGTCTTGACCTCATGTTTGGGGTTGATAATGGGATTATGAGACTATATAATATAAATAATGAGACTTGAGATTTGATTAGTCAACAGTAAAACAAGCATCCTGTGGTGCATTGTTCTCATACAAATAAGTGATTTAACTACGATGCGACTTCTTTCTATTGTATCTGCTAAAAAGGGACAAATAAAGTTAATGATGTGATTACTTATCCACATTCTTCATAAGTTATCCTTTGGGTAACTTTACCTTCCCGCCCCCTCCTGCTCCTTCTCCTTGATACGTTTCTTCATCTCCATCTACATCCGATAACACTGCATCTTCATCCATCTCAGACATCTTGATTTCACTTTTTTACACACAAAAAGTAGCCGGTCACTGTTGGTATATTTTAAAGCTGTTAACTAGTCCACCTGCACTCGGTTGCAGAATTGAGTGGGGTGGCTAAGCTAACCGCTAGCTGGCGTGATGGGACAGCTGCAAAGTTATGGTAGCTGACTAACCTGTCGCACGGAGTTCAGCTTGAAACTAAATCTAATAATCGAAGTAAACTTGCTTTGTGACAGTAATCTTAGGATGTTTTCAGTAAAGGTTAGTATCAACTTTGATAAAGCTAAGTGCAGTTTGTCTGACCGAGCGAATCAACTGCGTTTGTTGTTGTTGCCATGGAAGCTCCAGCCACAACATGGGCACAGGTGTGTTTAAGGCCTCACGGGAAAAACAAATTTCATGGTCAGACAAATTAACTATACAATTTCTGCAGGTCAAACTGTTGCATTAGAGCCTATATTCCTCTTTTTGTTAAACCACCGATTTGCAAAACACCGCTTTGGAAATTTCAAGATAAAATGTTGAAATGTTAGCTACTGTTTACGGACTTGCCCATACAAGACATCAATCGTCGATCATGATGAAAACGTGTTATTCAGAATTAATTTACATGATCTTGATGAAACACAGTCACATTATTGAATACAGAAATAAAAAATAACTTTCTCCAGGGATAAGGATGTATTACATTGTGAATTCATATCTGCAACTTGACACATTTGAGACACTAGTTTTAGTGAGCCTGTCCAGTTTATGAGGCCACAGTCCCTTCTAAAATATACACACAGTTCATGCCCTGATCAGTCATTCACTGAATGACAAGGCATATAGCATTAAATAAAAAAAAAATCTATGGTGCATAGACAGTAATATTAGAAAATCCCATTTGCTGACATAAAGATTGAAACAGATCTTTCGTTTTCCAACAGCAAATATTTCCCAACCACATAAAGCTTGTTTATCACACACAAGCTCTGAAGCAAGTGAGAACTAAAACTGCATCATTCAATAAGAAAGCAAAAAAAGTGCATTCTGTGCAATATCCTGACACCAACTGCTACAGGATCAGTTCATGAGTGTATTACCACTGTTGAGGTAATTGTAATATCAAACCAAAATTAAGAGGTTTATCTATAGATATCTATATGGTGTTAATGGTGAAGTGTTGCGTGCTAGGCGTTGTCGTTGTCCCATTGGGCCAGGAGGTTGAGATTTCAGGGTGAGGGCTCACTCCACTTGCATATTACGCAATAGAAGCCCCTTTTTCACTCCTCCCTGCAGCATCCGAGCGCCCAGACTCGTGCCTGTGATTCCATCACTAAAGAGAGAAACAGAATGAAAGAACATTGTATACTTATATTATCAAGTATTTTGTAAATTACCACTTCAACACACCTAGCACCAACTGTAAACCTAAAACAACTATTAGACATCAGCATGGAGAGGCATTGCACTGCTGCTTACATGGGGCTAAACTTCCTCCTTTTAGGATCAGGAGGTTCAGGTCCATCCGCATGTCTCTGCAAGCAAAATAATAGAGGACAATGAAATAAATACTAACGATACTCAATTAGAAACATGCATAATTATAATCTAGACAATGTTGTCAACTCCTACAGTCAGATCTCATGGCTTGACAAACCTCTTTGCATGCAGATTCTTGCTGAATTCTTCTCTGCTCCAAGTTTTGCTGAGGGCAGATAGATAAACAAACAATTTTAGACATGTTAACGAGGGAATATCTTTGGACTGCGCCTTTGCCATTTTAAAACATCCATTACTAAAATAATAGTAAAGAATGTATGAGATAGCAACCTAACAAAATACACTGAAAACAGGAATATATTTTAACTCTTCACAAACCTTATGCATCATTATGGTGTGAAATGAGATTCAAACTGTAAGTGTAACCACCTTGTGCAGCTCAGAGAGCTGCTGGTGCCTGATGAGCGCCTCCTTGCTGGGAAACTGCCTCCTACACAGCAGACAGGCCAGTTTAACCCAGTCTGTCATCCTCCCTTCTTTCTCATCTTTGTCACCTCCTTCTTCTTCACTGTCAGTTTCTCCGCTGTAGGCTGGGACCAGACCCTGCTGCTGAGGAGGGGAACGCTACAGAAATAGGACGCAGGATCAAAGAATGAGGGAAAGACAGATACAGAAATAATGTCAGTGTGCTTAAAATGTTTTGTAGATATGCAACTCTACGACCATGTCCTTACTTCTGAACTTTGTCGGATCTGGTCCAGAAAAATCTGAGGCCGCTCCGACAGTGCACCCTGCAAAATAAAGCAAAGTTTATTACAATGAATGAATGAATTATTACAACATTATCTCGTGCAGACATTTTCTTATTACTTGCACTCTGTTTGATAGGCATGCCCCCCCATCACTCTGATATCCTGCTGCCCCGAAGGTATGCAAAGGTTTACAGCTAAGCATGAGTGTTTGAGTACAGGTTATGCACCTTTTTCTCCAGAACAGCATAGCCTGCGTCAGCACTAGCAGACTCTCTGCGGTCATCGAGGCGACTGTGGCCAGGTGCCCGAGTGTAACCAGGTGGTAGCGCAGTGGAGCCGACAGCAGGTGAGGAGGAGACAGAACGCATGTTCTCCTTGTGTCTGTTGAGACTCTTAGCCCAGCGCTCCATATCTTTGGCAATCTATTCAAATAAAAGCCAAAGAGGTGGAAGTTAGCCAGTTAAACAGAGCAAACAGAGCTTCTTGACATCTGACACCTCACTAAGCTGTATTATGCATATTGAAAATGAACACCTTTATGTTTATGTTATTGTGTTCACCCTTTTACAGTATCTGATAAAAACACAATCACACAAAAAAGTGTACCTGTTGAGCAGTTTTGTTCTTGGGCTTGTCTTTTTTCTCCTTGCTGCCAGCTGTAGGAAATGGTGAGTCTGAGGGGAGACTTGAGAGACCACCTTCAGAGTTTGACTGGTCGGCAGCAGCGGGAATGTAGGTGTGCTTCTCTCCATCCCAGTACATGTACTGCTGAGTGTGAGGGTTATAGTAGTACTGGAAAGAAGAAGGGCACACAAAAGCAGACCCAAATGGTGAGGAGGATACATTCAGAAAGGGATTTCAAAGACTGCTGGCTTGACATTTAGACTGCAGTCCATTAGCCACTCTTTACCTGGGAGTTAGGGTCATAGTAGAGGCCTGTGAGTGGGTCGTAATAATAGCCAGAGCTTTCATCATACTGGTATGTGGAGACGTCTGGTACAGCTACAAAGACACAGGACATTCCTCTCAGGGTCATCAAATAAATAAATAAATAAATTAAACGGGTAAAAGGTAAACTTCACTGTTAATCAGCAGTATCATCATCATTATTCATACACTTCCTCAGCTGAAATGTGCATCACAAAGGTACATCTATTTTAAAGTTAACTATTGATTTTTAAAGTTGTGTGCACATCCCCTTTGGGATTTAACACAAAACAAGCATTTAGGCATCACTGGGCACATGAAGCCTTACGGTATTGCTGGAGCTCTTGTTCAGTGCCCGGGGTAGCAGGTTGGCTGGGAGCAGCAGGTTGTGGTTTTCCCACTATCTCAACCTGTTGAGAGATAGGGCTAGCATGTTATGGCACACAATAATGCAAGAGTACAAGCTGCAAAATTAAATACAAATTATTATCTTACCTGTGAAACAGGTGTGGTGGTAGCTGTGGTGATGAGAGCCGTCTGTGTATGAATAAGAGGCTGCTGCACCACTGCTGATCCAGATGTCACTGCCTCAGCTGCACACGGCCAAGCAAACATGAGCAGATGGCTTAGTGTTCAATTGAAACATTTACAGCCATATAAATCATATAGATATTAACTCTCTATGTATTTAGTATATGCGACACCTACCTGGGGCTGCTCCTCCTGTGTATGCACCCATTAAGGCTGTTCCCGCCCCTGGTATCGCAGCAGCCCTGACATCTGTCTGGGCCTTGAAAGTTGTGCCGTCTAGCCCAGAGTATTCGTTTCCTTCCTGATTGTAAGTGACTGCTGCCCCCTGCTGATACACTGCTGTATCTATACTCTGGCCTCCAACTGATCCATTCGGAGCAGTCTGGGAATGAAAAGGATTTTTGTTTTAAACAAAGGAAAAGAACATAAGACTAAAATCATGAATTTAACATACAATTTGAAATTTAAGATGTATTACATCCTCATACTCTCTTTGCTGTAATGATATATCATTCAGGTTACCTGTGTGACAGCCCACTGGGCAGCAGCTATAGCTGTGCTGGCCACCGTAGCAGCACTTACTCTGCTGCCATCTGTCAGGAACACATCACTGAAATAGAAAAGACACAGAGGGTTTCAATGGGTTTCTGGTGACTAACATTTAGATATTTGTTTGTGATACAAAAACACAACAGTCGGTCCATTTTTGGATACCAATTTGCTTAAGGTCATCTTCTTCAAATTCATGTCTAGTCCACTTCATTTATATGACCAATTTGATATGTAATGTGACATGGTTACCACTGATTTTAACATGCATTATTATTGTGTAATCTAAATAATGTGCAGTGCTCTCGTGGTTTCCTTGCAGCAAAGCTTGGGTGTGTGCGTGTTTACCGTTTGGAGCCTTTGGCAAACTCCACCACGATTGCTTTCCCATCAATAGAAAGAGCCGGCTGGAGGGCCTGCAAGATCTGGAGCAGCTGAGAGGCCTCCTGTTGATAAAACAGAGAAACCTGTGTGTAAGTGGGGGTGCATTCATGTGTAACTGCCTATGTGTGTATGCATGTTTAGGATAAAGCTCATCTCAAAATAATCACTACAGAAATGGTTAAAATACAAGTGAATGACAATTCCTCCGTCTTAAAATGATACATGTGTGTGTCTGCCTAATCATGCTTCTCACCACTATGGTAGACAGTTGCAGAAAGGCAAAGCCCCTGTTAAGGTGCGTGTGCTTGTCCTTGATTAGGCGAACATTGGAAGGTGAGAGTGTGGCAAATGGAGCCAAAGCAGATAAGATAGTTTCCACTGAAGTATGCGGACCAAGGTTTCTTAGTATCAGAGCTGGTGTAAGAGAGGATGAGAGAATATTACATTCTTTAACACAAGATTAGCATTAACAACCTCCTTCTGGTTTGCAAGCTATTGCTCGGTAGAGAAAAATGTTTAAAAACATAATAAACATGCAAGTGTCTGCCATAATACAAATGACACAATATTTTCCAGAAGTGCACATAAATCAGTCCATTAATGAATGAAACAATGATTAAAAGTTGGTCTTTCTGAATTGAAGAAGAGATTGCCATGGTGGGATGTGTCAGGGGATGGACTCACTGTCATTGGCAACATCTGCCTGCTGTGTAGCCTGTCCAGGAGTCACAGTGGGACCTGAAGAGTGGTAGGGTGCTGGCAAGGGCAACAAGCCTTGCACTCCATCCTTCTGAAGACCAACAGGCAAATCCCTCTGCAACTGAGGCAACTTCAGCTCAGCCTCTGGGGAAAGATAACATGCCACTTGTGTATTAATACATGGTGTTAGAGAGCTCTTGTTTTTGTAAAAGGGAGAATAGCGGACATATTTATAGTAGCTGAGTTACACTTTACCTGATTTAGGCACACTGCATTTGAAGCACTTCTCTCTCCTTTTAAAGTTTTGCACACCACACTGTTGAAATGTTAAATAACCTGTTGTTAAAAGACTAAACCAACCATAGTGACTGATGTACATGGAAACAATTGACAAACTAAATTTAGATTTCAATAAATGCATGCCACACAATTCAAACACACAGAACCTTGTTGCAAAGCCAGTCCTCGTTGGCACGTGGTTTTGGGTCGCTGTAGTGCATTGACACTCTTTGTCCCAGGATCAACAGCACTCCCTGAAAGAAAAAGAAAGAGAGGGAAGGGGAACAAAGAATGATTATCAGCGATAATTAGGCCAAACATGCCAGAGAAAGGCCTCATCTCACAAGAGATGAGAGTGAATGAAAGGGACGAGAGGGAGAGGAGGACAGAGAGAGAAATAGAGTAGAACTGAGGCTGAAAGAAAGAGGACACCAGAGAATTGCAACCTTCAGCTTTAGGAAATTGGGACGGACTGAGATGGTGTATGTGTAGTGTGTGGGTGTCCATTTTTAAGGACACAATGTGTTTTGTTCAATTGTGTCATCCCTCCCCCCTTAAGGGGAAACCTTTTCACAGTTTTCCACACATCCCATCCCAATGTCATCACCTTCATCCCCAAAAATAGGCAATAGCTCCATCCTAAAGATGTAATAATGGTTGATGACCCAGATATGAAAGGTTAAAAAAAAACAAGAGAATGAAGACCTATATTGGTTCTGATTCAACATACAATAGACCATGTGAGAAATTATATTCACACTGTCCCAGAGGTGGTACTGGAGAGAGAGTGGGAACATGTCACTGAAGAAAGAGGAGCCCTCTATAACAGAGGAGCTTGTACTGGGCAAATGATGAGCAAATGTGTGTGGAGGGTCCCACTATGAAAGCTATGCAGTTTGGCCCCAGACAGATGTCGGCATGATGAAAAATAAATTTGCCTGTTTGCAGAATTTTGCATAAGTAGAAAGAAAAGATGAATTTCCCTCAAACCACAAAGGCCTACCTACCTCAGGGACACAAATTATTTCTAGACTCTGTGTGTATATACCATACTGGAATGCATCAAGTGCACATGACAGGGTGACTGATCATTTTGTCCTGATGTTAACCCATATGTCCGATAGGATGCATGTATATATGTGTATGTGTGTCTGTGTAGGGGAGAGTGACCTGGTTGGTCTCCATCCAGCGGGTGGCCTCCTGTATGACATTAAACTCGACGAAGGCGAATCCTCGGCTCTGACCTGGACACCGCCCAGCGCCATGGTAACCGAACAACAACAACAACAACATAACAACAACGCAGTGAGGGGTTAGTGCTTCATGTCCAGAGGAGAGAGAGAGAGACCCTGTATCAGCACTAATAAAATAAATCATTGCTTCCTCTCTCCCTTGGAAATAACACACCTGACAGCCTGTTTGAGAGCCGCTGTCAAAGTCTCTGCAAGGGTGGGAGGACGCAATGTCAAGTATCTCAACAGGGTCAAGGAAAGAGGGAGAGAGGGGGAAGACTCCTACCCACTCCTCAGTTTGAGTCTGAGCTTTTTGGCTTTGAATGATGAAGCACCCAGGCACCAACAAACAGACACGCAAGTACACACACACACACGCACAGACACACACGCACAGACACGCATAGCTCTGCTAGTCTGACAGTCAGAGGGCAGTTTGAACTATGTAGCAACACTGTGGTGGAATGCTCCATATCCTGACCATGCATTACTATAACTGATTGGGAACACATTATACATATTTAGATTTATATATTTTAAACAACACTATATATGGTACAAGACAAGCACAAAAGATAATCATTTAAACATTTCAAACAGAGTGACTTATCCTAAAAACAGAGAAACAGTGATGCGGGGGGTAAGAAAGACAGAGCAGTGCGGGGGACTGTAAGTGTGCCTGAGGCAGATAGGCACACCTTACAGACAACCAGTGCGTTAGCAAAGGGGGAGGCCAGTGAGACAATGACCTTAATGGAAAACCTTTAGAAAAAGACAAGCTTTTCTGAGTGGTATGGATGAAGCTCACGTAGCTGAGAGGTAGCTGCAACATTTAAATCCCCATACTCACACACTCACAAATAGCTACAGTGACAAACACCATCAAATGCATTCTGCTTCCGCAGCTCAGTTCTGAGTTGACACTGTTAGGAGCATTGTTCATCCACACATCTCACTTCAAGATGGATGAGGCAGAATCGTGAAAGGGTAAAGACGATAAGAGAGCAAAGATGAAAAGGAAAAAATTAACGCCATGAAGTGAAGATCTATAACTTATGGCTGAAGGCATGCATGCCTGGCTGTCTTAAAGGCAAATATGGATAGTGCTTTCCTTTGTAGCGTGCATGGATGTTTGTTGCCCTGTGAGCATTAGCCAGAATTCAGGTAAAAAAAAAAGAAAAAGGAATCGCAGCAAAAGCCTGTATACAAGTATAAATTTGCCTTCCTTGCATCAGCTATCCTGCTGCCAGAGCATGAAGAAAGACAGTAATGTAAGAGAGAAGGAAAAGGAAAAGGTGGGCGCTTATTAATAAGAGAGAGAAGACTGAGCAGAGGAGGAAAAGTCACCTGAGAGAGCAATGAAGTGAAAGAGCTTGTAATGGATGAGTGTGACACAAAGGGAAAATAAAAAACAGAAAAAATAATATCGAGGCTACGGACAAGTTCTCACCTGAGGATTTGTTCCTCATGAGGCGAACCTCTCTTGGCTGGATCCCTTGCTCTTGAAGTTGTGCCCGGATCTATGAACACAGAGACATTATTTGACATTTCTTTCAGCTAACTGACAACAAGACCATTGCATCATCAGACCACTGAGAAAAACAAACCTACCCAGGAGACATTCACTTACCTCATTGGCGGTTGCATTGGGTGGCAGCATGCGGAGCATTATGATGTTGCTTGGCCTCTGGTTGTGGTCCAGATCTGCACGGTAGTCCTGGTCCCTCTGATCCAGCTCCTCAAGGGACAGGTCTGGGCCAGCACTCCCACAACTATGCTCCTCTGTCCCCACTTGAAAAGCCTGTATAGAACAGTCACAAATTAGCAAATGATGTCGTCAACAACAACATAAAGGTGTTGCACCTACATAAAGAGGATGGACTTTTTTGTGGCTTACCCTCCTCTTCACCGCCGCACGAGAAAACCTGTCCTCCTCTCTGTGTCTTGCGTTATTGTATTCCATCTGTTCTGAATGTGCTCCACCACGACCCCAATTGCCGTCCCTACCCCCTGAATGAGGGGCACTGCTCTCCAGAAAGCCTCTTCCACCTTTTCCCCGACCTCCTCTTTCCTGCAGTCCAGTCAACAACGACTCGCGTCTGGATCCCTCCTCCTCTCGCTGGAGCCTCGGAAGGGCTGGATTGGGCTGTGGCTGAGCGCAAGGGGGCAAAAGGAGTCCTTTCCCCTCACGCCCATCTCCTCTCTGGTGAAACCCTGGGCGCTCTTGGAGATGACCTGGTGAGAAGTCACGGACCCCTAGAGATTGCTCCTCATGGTTGTATGGTCTGTCCCCCTCTGGCATGACATCATATCCTGATCCTGCCTCCTCATCCTCTTGGCCATAGCCTCGGTAGTCCATATCACGAAAGTTGTGATCATTGTGGGTGTTGCCATAGCGGCCTGTGCGGTCACCTCGTCCACCTCTACTGACCATGAAAGACAAGGTGAAGCACACGTTGGACACATGTACACTTTAACGTAGATGTGTACAAACAGAAAGTTTAACTTACCTCCGCTCATAGTCCATGCTGATCCACTGACTCTGGTCTCTGCTTCTTTTCTATTTGGTTACAGCATCGGATACCCTGGAAGTACACCAACAAGTTCACACTCATGACTGAGAAAACCATAATCAGGAGAATCACAGCAAACTTTGCTGACTGACTGGTGGGGGGGCAACTGACTCTCTTGGTGCCTCTGTGTACAAAATTAAAAACGCAACAAAAGTGCCCTCTTGGATGCCTCTATGATATACAAAATATGACCTAATGCCCTCTAGAGGGCTTTTTCAGTAGAGAAAACGTGAAATGATGCGATGCAGTACCATATAAACAAAATCATGCAAAACTTTCTGCCTACTGGTGCCCTTTCCATTTTTGTCCCTGCCCCTCATACAGGCTGAGTCCGTCACTGCTTTTAGAAACAGTAAAGTAACTACTTTACAGAAAAAAATCGAGTAGAGGCATCTTAGGTACACGATAGTGACGTGCAAGGTGTGCAGGTAGCATTATTTTATCTGTCACCTCGTTAGCAGCATTTATGAATACTGCAGACTTCTTCAACTTTAATATCACTGCTTTACTCTACAACGACCATACATCAAGTAAGAGCCATAACACTGCATCTGTCATAAAACGTGTGTGCGCAATGCACATACCCCACCTTACTACCCAAAAAAGGAGTATTCAACAATGACGTGTGCTGGTCACCTCGGTTAGCGTGCAAGCTAACTATTTTAGCCTGAGGTTGGCTAGCTAGTACAAGCAGGGACGCTGCCTCCAAAAAAAACGTCTGTCAGGCTCTGTAAACACAACAACAGCAGTTGTACTTGAAATAGGACAAACACTTACCAGTGCCACATGTAACCAGTAACCGCTCTTTAAATGTCACGTCGAAGAACAGGTGAGAGGGGTGTTTTATTTTTCGCAGAACCAAGTGTAAAATGGCCACAGCAAGAAAACATTTCAGAGGGGGAGGGTACCCATACCTGACTCTGGCACGTGATTGGTGCTTGGAGAGCGAACACACTAATATCGACGATGATTGGACAAGACAGCCAGGCCAACCCTCAACTTACTGGTAACTTACACTGGGAAGACATACACGGCTGTAATTGTTTCGTTTCTGTAAACATATTCATTTTAAATATAAAATCATAGCATCCGATATTTAGGGGGTTATTAGTTTTTTTTATTTAGGAAAAAATTAAACGAATGCAAGAAATATAGGAGAGATTGTTGTACTTATTAATGAATAAATTGAAAAACACATATCTTACAACAGAAAACCCTAATATCAGCTTTATTTGGAGAAAAGAAACTAGAAACAAAACCTTAATATGTCACAGTACAAAAAAACAAAAAGAAAAATGACCACCCCCATAACCTTCCAGCCCTGCACCCCAAGCGTTGCCTTATATTAACTAAACAAAACAATACTACGGTTACAATTTATCATTGACAGAAGCTGATCATAACAGCAGGATTAAGTAAAATGATTAAAATATACTAAGAAAATTAGAGGCAACAACAATAAAAAGTTATAGTACAATGATGACAAAATCCTTAAAGGAGGGATGAGGAGAGTTGAGGAAAAGGCAAACTTAAAATACACCTCATAAACATACCTTACAAAGCCTTGTAAGACATACAGTACATAATGGACATTATAGTAATAAGATAAGCCTATCGTCTATCTGAAAGAATATTCAACTTATCAACTACACCACTCATGATTTGACCCACTGATTAACACAATCAAATGAATCTCTGGTATACACAAAAAAGGTCCTAAAAACTCATATGTTTAACCTGATTGTGCCTCTAGGTATATAGTACAATGTATTCCAGTAAAGTGAAAGTTTCTATGTCACTCTGAGTAGCTGTTAATTCCATTACCCCTCTGAGCCATAAAATGTGGCCATCAGGGGTAACTTTGGCATGGAAACAAGGGGTTAGGTCAGTGACGCAGAAGGCCTTTCCATGCATACAGTACATAGACACATATGTTAATACACGCCCCCACAAATATACACACATTCACTGCATGCAGACCTGCACTGGAGAAAACAAACCACCATACAGTTGCACACAAGCACCCACACACACTCGAAAGTTCAGGTAAGTAATTCAGTATGGGAAAAAACATCTCATACAATCTAGTTTAGGCAAACCCCTGCATAGCGCCTGAGTCAGAATATGGGCCTGAAGGAGCAAAGCCAATGACAGGGAGAAAGCATTCACAAATGTGATGTGTGGACACTACAAATGACAAAATATTACCACATCTAAGTAATGAATCCCAACCCGAAAACGTACTCTTCTTGACCACTGCTCTCAAGGCACTACATGTAGGCGATACTGTGTAAAATCCACTTAGACATGGTCTTAACTCAAACTTGTTTTATATTTATCTCTTTTTGTCTTTCTCTGTCATGTCCCAATTGTCTTTGGCCTGGTAAGGACCTTTTTCTCTTTTCATTCCCATCATGGCACATTTCAACCCCATTTACATCTACTCAACTTCAAATCACCCTGCACAACCTGCCCTACAGACTTCTAGGTCTGAAGGTTTTTGATAGGCAAGAGCAAAATGGCACATAATCTAATGTGTAGACCAGGGACCAAGGTGAAGGAGCCTATCAAATCATTTAAGACCTGCTTTAATTTGCTGTGGATAATTGGGTGATAAGAAATTAAGCATCCGCAAAAGTTTTTCTGGGCCCTCCCCGATTCCTCCCCGATGTCAAATGACAATGGAAGCTGCCCTTTACGTCTGTGCTTGACGGCAGCTCCCTCTTCTCCCAGAGCCTATAAAAGAAGGCAGACGTTCTTCTTGGAACGTTTCTTGGCCTGCAGCGCTGCCCTAGTTGCCATCTCAAAGACTTCTCTCACACCATCTTTGGTTTTGGCAGAACACTCTTGGTAGCCGTAGGCACTGATGCGGTTCGCCATCTCTTTGCCGTCTTCATACCTAACTGGCTCCTAAAGAAACAAGCCAGAGTTAATATTGACATTTAGACCTTTAAACTAACATGTTTTGAATAAAAAAAAAAGAAAAAAAAAGAAAGATAAACAGACCTGTTTCATTTTGGCAAGCTCTCGCTTAGTGTGATCATCATTGCGCAGATCTTTTTTATTGCCCACCAGGATGATGGGAACATTCGGACAGAAGTGTTTCACTTCAGGTGTCCACTTTTCTGGAATATTCTCTATAGTGAGTAGAGGAGAAGAATGAAGCAATTAGCATCATATATACATTCAACAATCACATGGTGTTTGATACATAGTGGTGTGACTGTTGCAGAGACAATACCTAAACTGTCAGGGCTGTCTACAGAGAAGCACATGAGAATAACATCAGTGTCGGGGTAAGAGAGAGGCCTCAGTCTGTCATAGTCTTCCTGCCCTGCTGTATCCCAAAGTGCTAGCTCTACCTGAGAAAAGAAAGACAGAGTTACTTGAGAGAATCTTGCATGAATTATGGATGTATAAAGAGGCATTTAGAAATGAAAGTCAAAAGTTTAAGAATTAATCTCAGTTAGACCTATATAACAGTAATCTATTACTATGCTGCTGCTGAACAACAAAAAAGACTCTCACAATATTCAAAACATATATTGCGTAGCTGATGTTCACTGCATTGAATTTAATGAATTAATTATGTATTAATAGATTTGTTACATAAAATGTTTACAAACAATTACTGTGATAAACAACTAGTACATTTTTAAAGAAACTTTGTTTTTAATGCAAACATGCCAGACATTCCACAGCAGAATTTGAGCTTGCTGTATCACAGAAAATGAATATTTCTTGTTTTTCATAGTCATACGTTTGTCAGTTAGTTCTTCTATGATTGTAAATTGAATGTCTATGGCTTCTGTGCATTTCATTAGATAAAATACGCTATTTAAAATGAGCTGCAACAATACAGTAAATTAATCAATTACAAACAAAAGTAATTTAGCAACTATTCTGATAATGGATTAATCATTAAGATTTTTTCAAGTAATCATTCCAAGTATTTGATGGTTTCAAATGTAAAAAAAAAATAAATGCAGATTTTTTAGTGTCTCACATTATAGTAAATTAATTGGCTTTTGGTTTTGAACTATTGGAAAAATAAAAATTGCCGATTGAAACAAGTCCCAATCAGGTACCATTACATTTTGAGCCCTGTGAATTTAGGCATTTTTCACAATTTTCTGACATTTTACAGACCAAACAATAAATAAGCAACAGAATAATCCTTATGAAAGAAAATGTTAGTTGTAACCCTAAATGTTTTGAACTTAAATTCAAACAACAGAACAACATGTCTGCAGTCACAGCATCATAACAACTGTGAAAATAGAAATTACAAAACCCAATATAACTCATTTTGCTTGGCACCAGTACTGTTTGTTCAAGGACCTCTTGGGCTTCCTGGACCCTAATTTGCAGATAATGTTTTATGTCTTACCTGCTTCGTATCCACTTCAATGTCTGCCACATAGTTCTCAAATACGGTGGGGACGTAGACCTCTGGGAACTGGTCCTTACTGAAGACGATGAGAAGACATGTCTTTCCACATGCACCATCACCAACTATCACCAACTTCTTCCTGATAGCAGCCATCTGTGGAAAAACAGTCCAATAAAGTTATACATTTAGTTAATGTCACTACTTTTCACTAACAATACAACCAAACATAATGTCACCAATAAGTTACTGAATCACATACAGGATGAACAGGACATTGAAGGTAAAAAGGTGTGATTATAATGCTCTCTATACTTTATCAACAGTTGTTTGCTGTTTGGCACAGCAGCAACAGCTAACACAACGTTAGTAACGCCAGAAGACTGATCTCCTTATATCATAAGAGTTGTATTTAAAAGTGCGACACAAAGCAACGCCGAAATCACCCGGCTGACAAACAAGGAAGGCTGTCTCGGAGGTAAAGGGTGTAAACATATAACATTTCCGTGTAGTGTTCCCATTCCTGCTGAAAGGCTGTGAAGTGTAGTTAGGGCCTGTCAAACCAGCTAACATTAGCTAGCAGGGAAGCTAACGATGTTTCCCGTGGTTTAGATTTCTGTCACTCAGTGTTTTCTCCCTGAAATTATGACCACGACATTCTTCGCAATATTGTCATACTTTTGTGATAAAAACAAAAATCGCCATAAAGTTTAAAAGCTATAAGTGAGTAAGATTACCGCTTGATGTTTCAGCGTCCGCCTTTCTCCTCTTCCTGGCCGACTGGAAAACTCCGCCCACTGCTACGACGCATGTGCAAAAGTACGTCACCTTTACTTACATGTAGACTAAAAAATGTTTTTAATTATTGAATGAATATTAACAAATTATGTACAAAAACAATAATTTGCATGATGACGATAATAATAATAATAATAATAATAATAATAATAATATACACTATCTAACTTACTAGAGGTCTAATTGTCCTTTTATTTACTTTTTTGAATAGCAATAATGACATAAATGTAAAAAAAATAAATAAATACTAAACATTAAAATTATATGTAAATCATACTATCAAAATCATTTTAATTTTAATGTTTTTAAGTTTAAAGGATAAAGGGACAATTCCCTCCAAAATAAAAATAGACATTTTATTCTCTTACCTATAGTGCTATATATCATTCTGGATCATGAAAATGTGTAGAGATGTCTGCCTTCTCTTTACATATAATGTAACTTTAATCAGCCATTAGTATGTCATTTGTCAGTGGGTAGCTGCAGCAACTTTACTCACATATTGGCTTTATTAGAATATTTTAAATAAGATTTAATTATTTGATGCTTATTAACAAATCAGTGATGTATTAAAACAATAACAAAACATGCATTGTAATAATAAAAACAAACAGCTTTTTCTTTTTTTCATTCTTTGGTCTTTTATTGATGGTTTTGAATAGAAGTAATGTAATACATCCAGTTGTATAATCTGTGAAACACAAATGTAAAAAAAAAAGACATACATGTATGAACATATATATATACATAGAAATTATTATTTAGTCAAAGGAAAATATAGCTAATTTGAATGTTTTCAAGGTTTAAGGATAAAGAGAGTTCAACCAAAAATAAAAATATTGTTTAGATATTTTATTCTCTTATCAATAGTGTCTGCCTTCAATCTAAGTATAATCCACTACATGGCATTTCACTTGGGGTGCTCAAAGTGTAAAAAAGCAGAGCTTGTTGTCAGTTTAATGTCGGAACTTTTCTGCAAAAATTCCTCAATAACCGCAAAAAATAATGTCTGTGGATTATTTTCAGTAACCAAGTAATGATTTCTGGAAAGAGACTTTTGGTCACATACCATCTCAGAGAAGACAGACATGTCTCCAAAACTGGGCAACTCACACCAAGATGATCTAGCCTGACAAACAACACAACAGGTAAGAGGAAAAATATGTACTTTTTTATTCTGGGATGAAGTGTCACTTTATCTGTCTATGTGGAGGGGGTTAAAATAAAAATACAGCATAGATATAGCCTAGGCTGCATGTCAAAGTATTGTACATTTTCACAAAACTGTGAAATTAAAGTCCTATGTCACAATTAGGTCATCCAATGTTGCCTAATTTCTATTCAAACCGAGACTTATCTTTGTTTATTTGGATTTCATGCATCGCACACATGATTCACAATTATCTTACATGAAGAGCTCTGCATCATGTGCAAGCAGACCACTCACTCCTGCCTGAGAATTAGGGCACAGAGACTCTTAAGGCTGAAGTCTGTCTGAGCTGTCTCTCACCGAGACTCTGCAAAAGCATCTCCATGATTCAGGAGGGGAGGCCGCCTCTTCAAGCCCTCCTTAAAGCGTGCATGGCTTCTCTCTCCTCCTCCTCAGAGTTTATTTGAGGGCATGCTCATTGAGCTGTTCATAGACGCCAGAGTTACAGCACTGCTGCTTCTATTTGTTTCTATGGACACTGGAGGTAAAGTTGCTCTGATTGGCTGCTTGGCTCAGCCAGTCTCGCGTCTATTTCCTGGCGGTGGCGGTGCTGTTGCTGCGCTGGTAGAACAGTACATAGGCTTGATTGGTCTGAAGCTGGTTTTCGGAGACTGGAGTCACACTATAGGTGGGAAGATGGAGAGCGATCATGAAACAGCTAAAACAGCTGCAGCTTTATATAGTGGGCGTCTCAGCCACAGACACAGTCAATGCCATTTTTTGGGCATTGCATACAAACACTAAATTATTAGATCCTCACCTGCAGTCATTGTAGAAGCACCAACCATTTTCATCCAGACAGCAGGCTGTGTAGTGGCCCATGTTCACTGTCCCAGCGTGGTTACATATTGCATATAAATTATACAGAACTGGACCTGTGGGGGAATACATAGACAGATAATGACTTACTTATTGTTTCTTCAGAACTATTATTGTGTCAGATTTATTAATTTATATTCATTACGGAATAATGTAGCAATCGCCTTCATCTATCACATTAAAGAAACTATGAATATTTCATTTTAAAAGTGGTGCATGAGCTGCTGAATAAATGCCAATATTTTTCATTGTAGTAGTAGTTGTTTTTAACAGTAATTCACATGCATGTGTGTGAAATTATGTAATGCATTGATGGTGGAATAAATAAGACATGTACAAGGATAAACTGGAAGAAAAGTTTGGTTTTGTTACCACAGTCGACAGGCCCGTAGCGTCCCAGGTCCAGGTTAGTCAGAGGGAAGGACACATACTCTGTGCTTTTACTGATCGACCACCGTGATGTCGTAAAACGGTTCAGATCTGATCGAGACTGTTAAGCATCATCATAACTTCCTGACACAAACATCACCAATGTTAAAATCTCAGTAAGAGAAGAGTTGTTGTTGCAAAGGATACGGATCACAATAACCTGAGGAAACCTCTGGATGGAAAGCCGCTTGGTGCATTCTGTATGCCTGTTACACCTCTCACACATCTGAAACACACAAACAAGACGCAGAGATCAACAAGGTTTTATCCACCACTCTTATTTATCATCACATATAAATTGTAACTACAAGAAGAATTAATCTATGCCACTGTCATGTTACCATCTGATAATATCAACTTTGCTTGTATGTTTTTAACATGATTATTTAATGCTTGCTCATTTCCAGACTAAGGGATCAACAGAAGAGTTGAGTCAGCTATGAATGGTGTCACAGAACAGAACAGTAAAAAAAGGTTTAAATATTTGCATATAAAATATGATTGTGTAGAGAAAACATCAGATCATGTTTGCATTGACCTTTGACCACAAAGTTAGACCCACATTGCTGCACTGAATCCACTGGTTTTGCACTCTCTGCGTTAACTTACAGGGGAGTTCTCCTTGTCCAGTTTCTCCTCCTGAGAGAAGAGGTCCAGGCACTCCCTCAGCGTCAGCTCCCCGGCTGACCTCCTCTTGGGGATGGGCAGCGACAGATCACAGAACACATCGAACGTGTTGGAGTAGTGGGAGCACACTGAGCAATGCAGCGAGCTCCTCAGCTGGCCTGAGAACAGGTCTGTGGAAGGAGCGGGAGGAGTTTTTAGTGGGTTGCCTTCACTGAATTCATAATGCAGATGAGTGTGATTGATCACTGACTGGATTGTTCTCCTCACCCACTATTTTGCTGTCATCTCTCTCCAAGTGCTTTTTCCACATGGCAGCTGCCTCTTCAGAAATCCTAAGGGAGGAAAAGATGTGATGGAGAGAAAGATGTAGTCACACGAAGGACAGTAATGTTTCAAGGACAGAATCTTTTCCGCATACACACCTAAATCTGGCATATTTTTGTTCGGGCTCCTTCCCTGTTCGTCGAACGTATGGTCTGCGGTTGATTTCTGTGTGCAGTTTGTCCAACAGGAACCTGAGGAACTCCTGTGCATCCTGTTGACTGTGTTTAACACAGACACAAAGATTTCTTCATGGTACTCTTACAGGCAACTATGCACTCTATACTGGTAGCCAAAGTACAACATTAATTGAAATAGATAACAGTTCCTCTTTTGTCCTTGAATTAAATATCATAGAAACATGCACACAGCCTTGAGGGAAAGAAAATCAGCGAACATCTATATCCTCACCTGTAACCACTGAAGTAAGGCACAGCGTCTTTAAATATATTGTAAAACTGTCGTGGATTTACAACTGTGTCCCCTTCATTTACATCCCAAAGGCCTGACAGCACCTGAGAGAAAGCTGGCACAGGAAGACAGGGGGGCAATGAGAAAAAAATGAAACATAACAGGGAAGGAGAGGGAACAGCAGGAGAGAGGAATGTACCTGTCATCAGCTTAGCCTCCTCTTTCGAGAATTGCTCATTCCTGTAGGAACTGAGGAGGCTGTAGTCCCGGAGGCCACGTGTGTGAGACAAACATTGGACTACTGCGTTCAGGAAGCACTAAATCAGAGACAAAGTGTAAAAGAAAAAGAGCATGTTTATGAAAAGAGCAAAGTCTTCCGTTTCAGGACTTAAGCACATCATGCATCACTTACTGTGTTTCCTATGTTTCTCAGACCGACCCTTCCACTTCCTATGGTGAGCTTCTCTTTCTGGAAAACAAAGACAACCTATTGACCAGAACTACATCTGCACGAATACAACCCATTTGAATGTGTGTACACATGTGGTTTGCTGCATGCGTGCCCCACTATTTGACCCCTGGCTGCGTGTCTGTACGACGTGTACCGTCTGTGTGTCTTAACCTCGCCATGTCAGTGTGTGTACAGCATCGCTAGGACAGATTTAGCCTTCTTATCCCATTAGCATAACAAGTGAGGCTAAAAGCAGGTCAGCCTGAAGCATTCATCCTATTAGAGACCAAGGAGTGCTGACAGGTGCTTAAACACGTGTGTGATGGTGTGTACTCTCCATTAATTCCTTTACACAATCTCTCTGTCAGTGCCCATGTTTATCTTACGAGTGTCCCATTAATTCCACAATTTTAAAGACCACCACACTTGAAAGTTTGACCATAAATTAAAAGTTTACAGGATGTTTTTGCGCACCTCGTTGTCAGCGACCAGAAGAAGGCCCATCAGTGAGGTGTAGAGGACAGACTGGGAGATGTCGGCCGTCTCTCTCTGGAGACCTTTCTGGGAGACCAGGGTTCGACACAAGGCCTCGCAGGAGCCCTCAACGTTGACGCCGCTGGCTCCAGGCATCCTATTTTACCAGCACAACCTCAGAAGTGTCTATCACTTCTCCAGAGACAGACAGAAAGGCAGCTTTGCACCTCAGTTCTTTCACATGCAGAGTTAAAGGTGAGCAGAACTTGCTGGTAGTTCATAAGAGAGAAGGAACCTTCTTCTTTTTCTTCCCCAAACCAAATGACGTGGGGTGTCAGTCACAGCTGAGGGGAGCAGAACAGGATTTGTGAATGAGCATCCCTTTAAAGTAAATCCGTATCATGAATAGATCAAGTTGATCCACCTTGGCAAGCAATTCCCTCTTGTAATTACAGCAAGCGGGACAGTTCGGAAAGTCAGGGGCTGACAGGCACGTCATTGAATCCGCATATTGAAACATTAGCTTCAGTGGACTTATTTTAAAAAAAGATTTCCAGAGACTTCAGCTCAAGTGCTTATTGACTAGTATATAACATATAAAAGCAGAATATGCAGAATCTTACAACCGAGGTTTGTCCTGAGAGACCATCAAAGCCAAATCTATAATCTCTTTGCTGTCTCATGCAGGTAAAGTGTCAAACCTTGCAGACAAAGTTAGTTTGCAAATAATTCCTGACAAGTATTGTCGAATTCACAAATAAACAAAGCGGTTTGGACTCACCTGATCACTTGGTCACTCTATCTGTGGACAAACTGTCCCAACCAAACTGTTCCCATCACCTGCTGAGCTGTTAAAAATGCATAAGGGGACGTCTACTGTTTCACTGTGTGTCTGTAGGCTAGAACTGAAAGTCTACCTCTGTCCCCTGCCCTGTCACCGGTGTCAGAGAGGGAGAGGGAGAGAGAGAGGGAGAGAAAGGGGGGAGAGAGGGAGGGAGGATAATCATCACTAATCTTTCTTTGTGGATCTCGTTGGCTATACTTAGACTTGTCTTTGAGTGACTAAAGAAAACTTTTAAGTGTCAGTTTATTTAACAAAAAAACAAACAATAAAAACATTTTACACTGTAAATTCACATTCAGTAATACCGTAATATTCAAACTGTACAGTAAACATCACCACAATCACAGAATCCATCAGCAAAAGCAGGAAGAGACTAAATCCATGTAGAAAATTATACATGCGTGTCTAAGCACAATCATTTTTCACACACAGTCCACTTTTATTGTGTCCAATGTTATTGTACAGATCTGAGGACACTCTGGCCTCCTGATCATCAGTCAGCGGCTGGTATGATCTGCCATTTCTGTGTCCGAGCTGAGGCTGAGGTCGGCTATGTGATACAGGGCGGGATCGTTTTGAGGGGAGAGCTGCGACTGGCTGGTCTGTGCCGTCCTGTCTCGCGACTGGACGATGGCCTGGCGCAGACAGGTGATCCACTGCTGCTTGCTGAAGGAGTCGTTGGCCTGCAGGCAGTAAGGGTGGGCTTTGGAGCGCCCTCTGCTGCTCACACGGAAACAGTTCTTCACTGGAGAGACAGAGAGGAGCAGGGGGGAGGTTGAATGGAACATTTCACTTCAAGTTATGGGTTGTTTTGACATGACTTTCTCTTAATCTATTGTCTTAGACTAACTCCTTTAACCTTCCCTTCACTGGCAAACATGACACAAAAGGTACAAATAAACCTGAAATAAAGTATGCATTGATAATGTATGTAAACATTACTGTAGTGCTGAAAGAGTTGATCATTAGTTGATCCATAGAATATCAATGGTCACCAGTTTTGATAATCGGGCAGTTTTCTATCATTTAATCTCTTAATATCAATACATTTATCCATAATAAAATATATATTATATGATATATATATGGTATATACTGGATGTATTATATTTTTTCATGTTGGTGCCCTCTGATTTTGATTTGTGTTTACTCATGTTACTCATACGAGGCGTGCCAGAATAAACAACTCTGCCATTACCTTCTATCATAAACTGGTGCCGAAATAACCATTATTGCTGCTTTGTACCTGTTAATAAAGTACCAGGTGTGTCGGAAAATCAAACACTGTCATGTTTGCATTAATAATATTATCCATTGGTGCACACAGCTCAGATAATTTTACTGCTTTCTTCAGGAAGTGCGTGTAGATGCTACATGTTGCTACAACAGCAGTATGTACCCAAAACAATCTGATTAAGCTGTGATTTTATTTCATTAAATTAATCGAAAGTATGCTGAAAAAGCTATACAATGATAATGATGTGTAAAAAGTTTAAACTCATGCTTTGTCGGGTCTCTCTGCAGGATGACAAGCAAGCAACTTTTAAAATGCTTGTTTTCTGAATGGGGTTTGGAGATCACTTTAGTCAAGTTAAAACATAAAATGTATTCTTTGTTTGTTGTATGTCTGTTGCCCTGGAGACATAATATTTTATTATTTTCTTTGCATGTCTGTAATAAGTAGTATGACAATAACAGCACTTCACCTTTATCATTTCCTCCAGTGAAGGCTCCCCTGAAGGTGCCCCCTCCAGCAGCCTCTCCATCTGGGATCTCCTCCAGATTTATCGATGCGTTGGGCAGCGGCTGTCTGTACACGTGGAACATCTGACCTCCCTCTCTGTCCTCCCCAGGCCTGCTCAGCACCAGAGCCAGCTCAAACAGGAATACATGCAGCCTCTGACAGAACAAACACACACGGAGTGAGAGATATGACTTTAAAAGAATACAATATTTATGTGTATGGTAGGTATAGATAATACAAGATGCATTAGAGTGACACAGGGCTCATATAAATGGTGCAAGATCAACATTGGAGCACAGAGGAGCAAATAAGGTCAATCAAAGGAACATTAGAGCAGTTAAACAGATCAATAGAGAGCTGCTACCTGGCCCTTGTTGTTCTTGAGCTCTCCGTGGCAGTAGAGGAAGCGGGACAGCTGGATCTCTTGCAGTCTCTGACTCTCCTCCAGGTAGATGAGACCGCGCCGGTAGAACTGACACTCTGCCTCTCCCGTCTTCTTGTTCACCTCGGCTATGATGCTCTGGATCAGCTCCAACTGAACAGATTTATTATTTCATGTGTTATCTTAGTGATGAAGAAAGTGTGCCATCTTGGTCGGGCTCTGAATAGGGTACAACTCACCATATATATATATATATATATATATATATATATATATATAGGTAAAAGGTACAAATGTGAGCCTTTAATGTCCACAATAAAATACTTCTCAAGTGTAAAATCTATCCCCGGAACATTATTTTAAATTTCCATTTCATTGATTCTCTTTTATAAAGTACTAAAAGACCAGAAAAACTGATGAAAATTGTTAAAATAGTGAATGACATCGTATCAGTAGATCTACTGAAGTTTCATAAAACAATTATCTCTTGCTGCCATTTGGAGGCGCCAAAGTATCTTAGATTTATAAGGAAATAGTAGCTAAAGCCAAATGTGCACTCCCCACACTAGCAATCTGTTGGATTTCATAATAAGACAAAAAGCCTAAAACCTATAAAGCCTGAATGTAAAAAAATATATTTTTATTGATGGATGGTTGAAGAATAATCAGGCCAGACAGATGTTGATTTACATGCATATGAGAAAAAAATAAGATTGTGAAAATAATTAAATAGCTATAAATAATAACGGGTTAACTTTATATGATGTTTTATAATCCAATATAAAGGAAACTATCCATATATATATAGATAGTTATATATATTGTATATATATCTATAGCAGCACATACATAAACTGCCAGTGTGGAGATTCACTGAAAAACATGAAGGTGAATGTGTAAGACACCAACTCACAGCATCAACCAGTGTGTCCTCGTCCGGGTGCTCTGGCGGCGTGCACTTCTGTATCTCTTTCAACAGCAGGGGGTATTTGACCAAACGGCTTCGAGGGAGGTCCAGGAAGTTCCACAGGTCCAGTTTCCTGCTGAACGAAGACTCCTGACACAAGCGCAGGAAGTGCTCAACTCTTTTCTCCTGCTTTTTCTGGTCCAGCAGAGCTTTAGCCCCCACCTGGTTACAGCAGTACGTGACATAGGAGTCCAGGCAGGGGAACTGCAGAGAGGAGAGACATGTGTTGAAAGCAGAGACGTACACAGACTGAACTCTGCATTTAGAGAGGAACATAAAAGAGTGAATGCAGGAAGTGGAGAAAGTGAAGGTGGGTTGGGCCCTTTTCTCCTCTTCTCTCTCAGTCCTTGGTTTCCATGGAGATACTCACCCACTTCATCAGTGTGGGCCCCACCTCTCCCACTGTCTTCCCTTTTCCCCTCAGCCCCACGAGACGGTCCAGAAGATCTGGTATGAAAAATAAGGACAGATTAAACTGTATCCTTAGACTAAGTGTTATTATAGCTGTTATTATTAATATAATGCATTCAGTAGTTTTCAAGCAATTTCAAGGAAGCTAAACCGAAAATGTTCAGACCTTTAAGCCTTGATTATCACATCTAAAAATGTCTAAATACCCACTGAAGTCATTTTTATTTATTTTATCCGTTTTTCATATTAAATATTATGTATTATTATTTTGATCATGATAATTTGCTAATTCCAGAGTGAGTAATCAGCATCGACTAATAGATGAATGGTTGTTGGTTGTTGGCATTTTTTGAGAAGTATATTCAAATTCAAGCATATTCCTAACCATGAGATGTTAAAATTAAGCATTTTTTTAAACTTTGGAGACTTTTCACAAAGCCTAAAATTCTCACACAGTTATAAGAAACAACTAAAAGTGAATGAATGAGCTCTTCCCTTGATTGGCTTATTTTATCAAATATGTATAACAAAGGGTCTGTAATTTGGACAGAATAGTGTAAAAAGAGTAAATGCAACACATTATATTTATTTTCACTCAGCCCTGCCTGCCTTATCCATGTTCAGTAAATGAGGAGGTGGATAATAGGAAAGTGTGGAAAACAGAAAGACGGTTTACCTTCATGGAGAGGTATAAGAGAGTCCAGTGTGCCAAAGATCTGTCCGAGCTCACTCTCAGTCATGATGTCCAGCTTCAGCATGGGCTCATAGTACACCTGGATTAGACCAGAGAGACCAGGAGGAACAGGTAAGAAAAGAATAAATGCAGTAGCAAGAAAAATGTGTTAAATCTGCAGAACCTATTATGAGTGGTAGAAGAAGTATTTACTTAAATAAAAGTACTAATACCACACTACAGAATTACTCCACTACAAGTAAAAGTCCTGCATTCAAAAATGTATTTAAGTACAAAAGTATCAGCATCAAAATGTTCTTAAAGTATCAAAAATAAAAGCACTTGTTGTGCAGAATGGCCTTACTCAGATTGTTATATTCCAAATGTATTATTGGATTATTATTATTATTATTATTATTGACGCATTTCTATAAGCAGCATTTCTCTTTTGTCAGGCTAAGGCTTATTTTAACTACTTAATTTGCTGTTATGTGGTTTAATTTATAAAATGCATAATCATTTTAAACTGATCATGTTATTTATGTTAAATCTGGACCTGAAAAGCAAATGTAAATGTATTGGACTAAAGAGTACAATATTTGCCTCTAAAATGAAGTTGTACTTTATTAAATTACGTTAAGTACCTTCTTGACCAGACTGAGGTCCTCGATGAGTTGCCTCTCGCCCTGAGTCAGCTCATAAATCACCTGCGCAGGACACACCAACATGTGGACGCAGGCACAGGGAATTCACACATTTAAACACATGCTAGCATATGATGAGAAATACAGACGGGCTGCCTGAGCTCTAACAGCTGATTGTTCAATAAAGGAAGTTGAGCCTCGAGTGCCAGCTCACATCCTCTTTCATAACCCCTGTGTAGTGCAGAGCTGCTGTACAGACATATAAAGTGAGCGCTGCCCACACTGCAGCCACAGCTTGACCCACATATCCCCCACAAAATAAACATTGCAGCAATAGCACCTGCAGAAAAGTTTAGCGTCTAAACTTAAGTACGCTGCACCTCTTGTCGTTTTATCTCCTTTGCAGTGAGGTCATGACTCTCCACTGTGTCGCTCCAGCATTGGCTGTTGCGCCTCCGTGGATAGGACGAGGCCTTTGTGCGAGTGCGAAGGGGAGCCGGGGGCAAAGGTCGAGCCTCTGTGCGGAAACTAATGGACCGCTGTGAAAAGAACAGAGCAGCTGAGCATCACTCGCTATTCATTTAGTATAAAGAATGTATGTATGTGAGTGTGTTTGTGCATTCTTACTGAAATGGACATTCCAATGCGCTTCAGGGCAGGAGTCTTTACAGGGGTTATGACACCTGTTAGGCTGTTGGACTTTACCACAGGTTTGACCCTTTTATTACTGGGCTCCTATAGTGAAATCAGAATTGAAAAGTAAAAAATTCAGCTTAGATACTTTTTAAACAAATTTGTGCTTAAGCTTATCAGTGTGGGTCATTCTTCAATCTCTGCTGCCTTTACATTATAGGACTTTAAGACAACTTTATACACATCTGGCACCTGTAAAAAAAAAAAGAAAAGAAAAAAGAGCTCACCTCTGAATCCCTACTGTGGTCGGACATCATCTCGCCCTCCTCATCTTCTTCATCATCCTGAGAAAACATACCAGGTTATACAGCAGAGTAAGCTCACAGTGAGGTTGAGAAAGACATGAGAGTTCAGGAAAGAGAGAGATGTCGAGAGGGGTGAGATGTTGCATGGTGCAGATCTCTCATTTCCTGTGTGACTCTTTCAAAGAGGAAGAAGGTTGAAGCTGTGCCTCTGTAGTAAAATACAAGATGTCTGCCTGTTTTTGCCACACTAACCACATCAGCTGTATATTCAGTGCGGTATCAGGGTGAGATGTCTTCAAATACCTGCATTAAAAACGGGTCTGTTTATGAGTTTATGATATAAATGATAAAGATGACAGAAAAACAGGTGAACTCAGAGAGTGGAAAACACCAGTGGCTTAAATGTGACACATAAAAAACATTTAGAGGTTTGTGTTTTCAGAGAACTCCTGTAGCCGCACAGCTGAACATGTTGTTCACATCACTTGTCAGCTCTGCACTCAGCATTGTGGTCACAAAGGTAAGGTTGACTAACTTCCGCTAGTTTCAGAGAGACGTGAAGATGAAGAAGCGGCAGACAGTTTAAATGGTGCATGTCAGATATTACTCACCTCTATGATTCTGATCACAGGTTCAGAGGACGGATCTTGTTTTCTCTTCTTCTACAAAATGAGACATTTACGTAAAAGGGATATATTGTTTTTTTCGAGATGGTTCCACATAGATTTCAAATTAGAGAATTAATAAGGTGACTTACCCCAGCATGGTCACAGGGGCTTGAGTGTGTCTCTCCAGGCAATGCAGACCTGAAAAATGCCCCAAAAAAAACAGACAGACATAACCACAGTTCTGTTACTTTGCTCAAGATAAAATCTGAAAATCACAAACGCAAAATAAAATCCCCCGGAAGCTAAAGTAACAGCATGTTTTTACATAACTTATTGAGATTTTGTGCCTGATGTTGTATAAAAGTAAATAATTGATAGAAAGGTTAAGCTTTTAAGTGCTGAACGGTTATATCAAAGGGTAGGTTTTGTAACCATGATGTCAGATGAGTACCAACTTTAATAGCTACAAGTATCCTATTGGAAGTTAAAACCTGACCCAGTTTGATCTCAACATTCATACATTTTGTTATTCACACATTCAACATACAGTATGTGGCACCTCTAGTGCAAAACAGATAACGATGAATGCAAAAAGTATCATACCAGGAAGTCCTCATTTCACCAGACTCCTCCATTTCCATCTTTTTCTCCGTCTTCAAAGCATCTTCACAGAAAAACACTTTCTCAAAGCTTGAAATGATCCAAATGAACACGGCTCGCTTGTGTTTCAGTAAATTGCAGCGAGTTGTTTGCAGGGAGCTCGTCAGAGTTCAGTGCACTCCTTCCTCCTCACTTTCTTCCTCATCTCAAACCCGACCACATCCTTTAGTGTTGCACATACACATGTATCCGCTCGCCTCACAGGAGTTTAGAGCTCAACTTGTACAAAGTTATCACTCCAACCTGTCAACTGACTGATCAAATTTTAACATTATTTCTTCTATCAAAGGACATAATTGATTTAAGTAAAATTCTGTGAAGTAAAGAGGAAGTGAGAGTAAAATATACAGCAGTAAATTTAGTGCTCTTCTGAATAAACATACATTTGCAAAATCAAAGCTATGATAATGTCTCGTATCCTCCGCATTTAAAAAAAAAAAAAAAAAAAAAAAAAA
>CAFUXE010001052.1:245676-268989 GCA_903364295.1 Serranus cabrilla
AAAATCTGATAAGACTTTTTCCTTTTAACAGGTAGGTGTTAAAATGATTCAGGCCACGCTTCCCGGATACGTTTAATAATGAAACTTCTGACACAGCCAGAAGCAGGTCAAACAGAAAAAAACCTGTTTGGTTAAAGTGCGACACCACAAGTGACATTAAGTCAGACACACAATTATATTCGGACAAAAAAAAAAAAAAAAAGTGAAATAACCACACAAAATCAGGTGTTTTTACATGTTTATTCACTATCACACTAAGTGCTCCCATTTCAAGATACATTTCATTGCCTTGCTCTTATACTGTAATGTCATTTGGAGTTAACAAAGTAGAAAGAAGACAGTTTATGATCTACAAGGTGTGTGCCAAAACTCCGAACACCCCTCCCCCTCAAAAAATAAAATAGAAATTAACAAAACACATGAAATATAAAGAGAATAAACAGAAAAACTGATGTCATGTGCAAGAGCCCGTCCAAAGCCACAGAGTGCTAGATGAGGTGGGTGTAGGGGCGCCTCAAACCGGCAAGGGTTCCTATTCTGCCGACGTGACACTCAGATTAATTTTCCAGTCAGGAGAGGCTGTTGACTCGGGTTAAGCTGTGTCTTCAGGGGGTTCTACAGTTTCAAATCTGGGGTCTCGGGTAGAATTGGGAGCAGTGTTTCGGCCTGAGGGCAAAATGGATTCTGAATATACGTGTTGCTATTTTAGGATTGTTGGCCTGACTTTTTATTTCATGAGGTGCATCTTTTAAAAACAATCAAGAAAACAACAGTTATGTGGGTCTGGGTTTACTAGACAGGGGTTGGAGGATGGAAGAGAGCAGGTAGAGTGGAGGGGACACAGTTGGCTGGATTAAAAGATCCCTCCTTTAGTGCTGAAGGCTTGTTAAGAGCTTGAGGATGTTTCAGAGGAACGATGGCCGGGCTATGGAGTACCAAGAGAACACTAAGGCTTCGAATTAAACTGAGCGGAGAGGTTCTGCTACTGAGAAACATCAAGAGGTCCAGTATACATGCTCCCTTCCTCCAGTGACACCCCTGCTCACACAGCCGAGCAACAGCTGGATCCCTAACACACATACACGTTTCCTTAAATCAGCTTACTGGGGCTATGTACACTCAGGCACAGGTTTACACAAACCACAGGCCTAAAAAAAACTGATTGATCCAATAGAGCTGACCTGGATCAACCCACCCACCCCGATCCCCACCTCAACTCCTCACTTAGTATACCCACCCCTGTCTCCCCCCCTGTTATCCCCACCCTCCTGTGGGTGGGTTTAGAGTGGAGCTCAGCGGATGGTGTATCTGACATAGGGCACTTCCACGTCTTCATCTGACAGGTCGTTACAGCACAACTCAAACACCAGGGCTTTCACGTGCTTGCCCAGCTTCTTTTTGGACACCTTGGTGACAATCTCTGTCATCCTGCAGGACACAGAAGAATACAGTTAAGCCAATGAATAAAAACACCCAAACTCTGTGTGCCTTGGGCTAAAAGAAGCTAAATATACTTACGGCAGGTCCAGTCTCTCTTTGAGTTTGGCAGCAGGCATGAAGAAGGAGTAGAGCATGGACACTCCCTGAGAAAGCATGGTGATCTCCAACTTATGCTCGTTCTGACAGAGAAAATAAAAAACACGGTTCGGTTAATTGTACGTCACAAACAACGTGGGGGCAAAGTGAAGAGGAGCTGATGAAAACCTACTTTAAAGTAGTCCAGGAACTGTCGGAGTGTCATCTCCTCCCCGTTGGGCTGCGTCCCAGCGACCTCAAAGCGATCCCACAACGTCCAATCAATTTCATAGTACTGCAGAAAGAAGAAGAAGAAAAAAAATCAGGAGTGAGGATACATGCCAATGATGGTCAGTCACAAAGAGGCGTCACAAACTGCACACAGCTATTGTTGCTCTTAGCTTAAATGTATTAATAGCATGGTAGAAGTCTTGTTGAAAAAAGTTTATATTTCTCCTCAGCACACACTGATACCATCAGCGTGAGAAGGTCAGTTGCACTCACTTACACCCAGGCAAACAAACTGTCTGCCTGGTGTATCAGTATTAGCATGGCTGGATCATCATTGGAGCATATTGAGTACTAAAAGTAGTTTTCTACATAATAAAATAGACATCTCAGCAGCTCAAAAAAAGCAGAGATTTACGTGCAGCTGCCTACCTTGTGTGAGGGAGCAGCGATGGGCTCGGAGAAGGCAAAGAAAGGCAGGGCCAAGTTCATGAAGCCGTTCTTGAAGGATTCCAGCTTCTTGTGTCCTTGGACAATCTTGATGAGCTCCAGGCACACCAGGCCCACCACTGCGGCCGTGGTCGTGGCGATGGCAGGAATGATCTTGCCAGCTATCAGTTTGCTCTGTGTATGATGGTGATGAGTACCAGCGTAATGTGGAATGAGAACAAAGTTTATTATTGTTCCAAGGACTTCAACTTGCAGTAGCAAAACAAAGTTATTTCACTCAAAGTGTTGGGAAAAAAAACAAAACATGCCCCCACCTTGTGTCTGTCTGTGGGGGGAATGTCGTAGTTCTCTGCTCTCAGGTTGGATGCTGCTACGATGAAGTCCATGTGGAAGTTGGTGTCATCATCCTGTTAAAACAGGGTGCAGAAGTGTCACAAAAACAGGAGAACAATAAGTGCAGCTTAATCTTGGATTTAGGATTGACAGTGGGTTAAAGTGATTGAAAAGAAATGCGGTAGAGGAATAAAGATTACTTACCTTCTCAAATTCAATGGCGCACAGTTTGAACTGGGAAGACTCTGGGTTAGGCAGCTGGACCTTCAGCTCCTCCAGTCTGGAGTCATCTACATACAAACAGTTCGGTTTTACATTTGTCTCGTAGCATCCATGACTTTAATGCACAGGCCATTTACAAAACAACATTCACATACACGGCTCTTTCGCAAAAATCTCCCAAAATTTGAATTATTAATGCTTTGTTGTGCATGCGGAGATCTGCGCATCTTACCAACAGAAGAATTGCTATTCTGCAGCTCCTGATCAGAGACGTGGATCTTAACGCCTGAACGAGGGGTGAAGGGTGGCACCTTGACATCCTGCAAGATCTTGACAACTCCTGCACGATCGGTGCTGCCTGGCAAGCCATATGTCTGGGCAAACAGGTTGGCTCCTGCCAGAATATAGTCCATGTGCAGCTCCTGTAAGAACATAAATAAAATTTTAAAAAACAGCACATCTGTTGTTATCTTGAGCCTGAATCGACAAATTCAGAGCAGATATGTGTCAAGTAGGTGTACGTTACACATATAATAAAGCCATACTTACATTGCTAGTGCTGAAGTCTAGTGGGTGAGGACACCTCTTTGGGCCTGACCAGAAGGGGGCACCAGAGCTGGTGAGCTAAAGGACAAAAATAGAAAATACCTTAGAATCACTGACATGCAAAAGCTGGAGCAGCAATTAACTGTTTTTTTAATGATGAATTGTTATCTAACCATTATGCCATTACTAGACAAAAATAGAGACAAGACAGTATGAAGGAAGAGAGATGAGAACAACTTAAAACAGCAGTAATGACAAGAGTTGCGCATTCAATCTCCTCTCTAACAGACCGAGTTGTTCATTGTTATATGCATCGACTGCGTAGAACTGAACACACCATTATTCACGCCTCAGAGTCACTCACAAACAGCTGGGATGCACAGTTAGTAGCATCATAAATCACCCAGTTATTACTGCTCTCGGCTAAAATGCATTAAAAAAAAGGTTTTCTCCTCAGCACACACTGATACCATCAGCGTGAGAAAGTGAATTTCACTCATTTGCACCCAGGCAAACAAACTGTCTGCCTGGTGTATCAGTATTAGCATGGCTGGATCATCATCGGAGCTCAAGACCTCTAATAACTACATTTTTATGGCGTTTCAGAGATGACACTTAACATATATTAAAATACTAAGCAATGTTTTCAGTCTATATGACAATATGTGACGGACCCCAGACCAGACTGCAAAGCATTTTTAGTCAACTGTGATCTCCATCATGCAGCGAGTTTGTACCTGCTCTGGGGGGAAGTTGTGCAGTAGCTGGCGGATGTTGTTGCTGTATTGGCACTGCCAGTGGTTGCGTGCCCAGGCTACACAGTCAGCCCAGCTGTGGGGGCAGTCTGTGACGAGACTCTTGTAAACAGCTTCCAGCACCTCCACGGGCTGAGCTCCGGGGAGTTTCAGAGTACGCTCCATGAATTTAGGATCTCTGCAAGGAGGATGACAGTAAACCTCATAAGCTGGTTACAAACATGGGAAGAGCAGTCACTTTTTCTCCATCTGTATTTCGCCCAGCAAGTTTAAGAATCATTTTGAGCATGGGATTTGGTTTTCAATATACTTTTACAGTATGAAGTACCACAAAAGCCTAATATCAAACCCGAGAATTAGTGGGACCATGCTGAGCCCTTTTACAGATTATGGGGCGAGTACTGAAGGGATCACCACATTGTTTTTTACATTTGACAGTATCACAGGCTCCAACTATAAAATTCATTATGAAAAGAGCATGCCATATGGAGATAACTACAGTGATATCACATAGTCACTTTTGTATGAAAGAAAGCAACTCACGAGAGGTACTGCATGGAATTCTCTGCTGGCTGTTTGAATAGTCCCTCAAACTCATCGCGGGCCCACTAAACAAAGACATTATTGAGAACAGAACAATAGCGCAATCAGTTTCAGAAATTCAGCAACACGGTTTACAAGCAAAACTAAAAACAATGTTTTCCACATTTAACTACATTGTGTCTACTGACCTGCAGTGTGTGTTCAATGGCATTTGGGAAGTTCTTGAGGGTACAGATGGGGATGGACTTCTCAGGTGGGTCTTGGCTGGAGCTGTAGGACTCTGTGAGGAAGGGGATCACAACCTGGACATTGCCTTTGGTACCCAGAGTGCCAGACTCCAGTAAGGGCTTGCGGTAGTACACACACCTCCGATCCATGTACATACCTGCACAAAGAGCCAAAGCACAAAGCAGAAGACAGAGCTTGAGTAAAGACGTACAGTTTATGAGTCAAGCTCGTAAAATTAGATTTTCTATTCGGTAAAAACTACTTTAATTTATTTGACTTAATTTCTCTTACGTGCGTCAACATTGTCCAGCGCATTTGCCACTCCATCCAGGCTCTCAAAGAAGTCATCGTCGTAGACCCTCTCTGTGTCGGGGCCCACCCTGTTCTGGTGACCTGTGATCCTGATGGAGGGGTTCATCTGCTTCACTGCAGCAGCGGCTGTGTCGCTCTTCATTTTCTGTTATCATAAACATACAAAATTATATAAATAGGGGCCTTTTCACATTGTGATGAAAAATAAAGCAACAATATTGCAACTGAGCGAAAGAGAAAAACAGCCAAGTGGTCATACTTGATTACTTGATTTGTGGTCCACACAACAATACTCTAATCCAATATTTTGCATAATGAGGGAAACATCAATAAAAACCCTCCAATTATATCCAATCCATTATGGCTTACAGTACGTGTCTGTTACAAAACTAATTGGGTTCAAAGGAACCCACAAACAGTGCCGTGTGTAATAGTGTTTCAATACCAATCTGTACCTTGAAAGGTCACTGCATTTAATTAAGCACTCCATGAAATAACTAATACATCAACAATGAGCCATTATGACCCGAGGCATTCTCTTTCCTCCATTTCATATTGTATCATAACATCATCCATCAGCAGCATTTAGAGAAAGTGCACTCACAAGCAGTTATAATGAACAGGAAATCTAATGCAGCACTGCTCGGAAATATCTAATTCAATCGATAAATGTTTAAATTATGTCTGTTTCACACTACACCACTTTAAGAAGTCGTCAGATTGATGTACATTTCCCATAACACAAACTGTCTGGTGTCTTACAATGGGAGTCTTGAAGTCGTTATGGTTCACAGACTACATCAATGACTGATGACAGGGGGTCACGCACTACGAGATCTGTAGTTTCCACACTTCTTTGTAACACAGACAAAAGTTCCTATTGCCACAGCCTTTTCACCAAGTAGGTTTGCTTCCTAAACTTGGTTAGAGGGTTAGGCCAGATATGGGGCCTGCAATGGGTTGCACAGGCGACATCCTCTCCCAGGTTTCCCCTCAACCTTTGTTTTTTGTTCCAATTGGCTGCAACACCCACGCAGACTCCCTGACAGGTCTTTGAACAGTTCACACAGTGCCCATCACTGATCTAACACGGGTTTCCTCTGATCCAGGGCTTTTGTCGGGAGCTCCAAAGATAGTCGGCAAGTGGAAAATCAGGGCTTAAGTCGTGTCGTGTTAAATATTTCATACCTCCCAACAGGGTTAAGCAAAGATCATACTGACCGTAACGTCTGAAGGTCTGAAGAGGAACTGTCTGTTGAGGTTGGACTTTTCGATGGTGTCCATGTCTGTCACAATGACCTCGCCCTCTCCAGATGCCAGTCCAATCATTGCAAAGTTTTTCAACAGCTCGCAGCCGATGGCACCAGCTCCGACCTGGAAAAATTACAACCCACTCATTGAGTAAAGAAATGTGGAGCTGCAACAATTAGTTGGCTAATCAATTAGTGGATCAACAGAATAATAGTCATTTTACAGACAAAAACATATATTCCGCTTTCAAATATGGAGATTTCCTGAGTTTGTGGGATTTTCTTAACCAATAAGAGAAACATGGATTTTTACTAGACTATCCTGTAAATCTGCCTTAGCAACAGAATGCCAGAGGAGGTGTTGGAAAGTTTTCCATTGGCTGACTCACCAGGAAGTAGCGCTGTTTGGCAAGCAGATCCTGCAGCTTGGTGCCAAACACTGCAATCTGCCCATCGTATCGACAGTTCCTCTGGGAGAAAAAGATAGAGACGGAGAAAAAGGTTTAACACCATCGTTTATCACGATCACATGCATCCATCCTCAGTGTTAAGCGTTTGATGTGCTCTGAACACCTACAGGAGCGCACTCTTCCTCTGTGAGCTCGACTCCTTCCTCTTCAGCCAGGCACTCCAAGGCATCGAAGTACAGCCACTGCATTATTGGCATAAACTTTCCTGTGCATGCCTAAAAGAACAAAGAGCATATCAAATTTTTTAAAGGACTCATTTATGAAGGACAAAGAAAATCAGTGCAGTACATGTCCAAGGCCATATTAAGTCTATTCTGTTCAGAATTGAAGCACATTGTCATCAGGAAGTCTGTCTAATCGTGGAGTGGGTGAATCAAATTTCAACAATAAGAAAATATTCAATACTTAATGAAGGTCAATGATTTTAATGCAACAACAGTGAGATCCGGCAGCCTCTTCAACATGACTATGTTTAGGCTTAGTCACTATGAATAAAGGCTTATAACAGTAAGGAAAAATTTGACTTTTATAATTTGCATCAACATTTTGGCACAACACAGAATAAACAGGACCTTACATGTCTTTATCCAAGATAACTAACTTTACTCCACAATAACAGTGATAATCAATTCCCTTACTTGAAGAGCAGTATACCAATACTGGACAGAAAATTAGATTTGAAAAACAACAACACATTAACTTTATCTGACACTGTAGGACAGTATATCCACCTCATTTGAACACAGGGTGTCACTGACCTTCATCACTTCCTGTGCAGCAAGGCCTCCAATGAAGGCATTGACAGGGGCCAGGTCACCAGCCGCAACGTAAGACAGCTTTTTGATAAGAGCTTCATCCAACTGCTCCACTTTAGCTGAGCCCGTCTGGGCAGCGTTCACCTCTTTGGCTAATGCCAGTAGTTCATCACCATCAGCCTAGAAAACACAAAGTTCAGTATGTTACAAAATAAATGCTAAAGAAACCCACTGGCTGGGCCACTGTGGAGTATGTAATAAGGATTAAGATTTTACCTGGTTCCAAGGTGCAGGAAGGTGGTTGTGTTTCTTCTGGAAGGCGTGGATAGCCTGGAAGCCCACATGCAGCTGTCCTGGACGCTCGAACTTGGCAAAGTCTGTCAGCATGAATTCTGGCTCAGCCATGGAGGAAGAGATAGATTTCTGCATGAAAAAAAGGAAAATAAGATGGTGAGGTTGGACTCATTTTCCACAGCATGAGAAGAAAATGTGATGGTGGCAGTATTGCTAAGAGATTAGATGACGTTTTGCTCAGTGGCAATATTGAGGAAAAAGAGCAACTCCTAAGGTAGAGAATGGAAAAAAGCTTCTTTTTTTAATTTAAGTAACTGTTAGGTCACCATGACATATCTTGATGTGGAAAATGGCAGCCACTTACGAATGCGATCTTCTTGGGCATCTTGACCTGGGAAACAATTCCTCCTCTCACATAATCTGTAAAGCCAGCTGTCTCACAGATGCTAAAGGTGTAGGGACCTGGACAGGAAAGAAGTACATTTGTAAGAGCTGGAACAAGTCTAATTGAAACTTGTCTTTTTCCAAAGTAGAAACAAGTCTTACCCAGAACTTTAATTTCCACTGGCTGGCAGCCATTGAGCTCTGTCATACCCTGGACCTCTGTGAAGGTGACAAAGTCTCCACTCTCAAAGCCATGACGAGCTTCATCCAGACATGTCACAACCCCTGGATTGTCCTGGAGAAACAAAGTTTTGTGTCAACATAAAATCCGTCTGAAGCTTATCCTTATTCTGAATAGCAGCAAGTAGTTGGTAAAAACCTTTTTGGCCAGATGTAAGGACTCACCTTGGTGATCATAGAAATCATGGCACTCAACGGCTGCTCTCCATTGGTATCATACACGATCATCTCCTCACCAAAGTCACAGAAAAGCTGGCTGTTAAACAAAGCATGTGAACATAAACATTAGATATTGACAGATGATTATACACTCCTTAAGAAAGTCAAACTAACATAGGCCAGAAACTTACCCAAACAGACCACGTGTGTCTGCGACAATCAGCTTGACTCCCTTGCTGTGGCAGAGCTCTCCAACTTGCTGCTGCTCTTCCAGGGTGGAGTTAGTCAGCACTACCACCTTAGTAACAAGAACAGTAATTAAAACATCAACTTTTCCTTCCATTCTGACCGTGGAAATAAATGGTGCACTAGCTTCAAATTATACCTGGAACTTGGTCATGTAATCTTCGGTGAGTGTGCCGGTGTAGGCGGTCACGGGAACATAGTTGTTCAGCTCAGCCAGACGGTGCTGGCTCACCTCTGCCCTGTTCTTCCCCAGGTCCTCCTCTCGCAGGTAAAACTGACGACACAATATATACATATAAATATAATGTCAGGGAAAATTATGTTAAGTCCATCGCGGAATAAGTGCCAAATATGGCAATATGGGGAATAAAGACCATGTCCGTGTAAGAGACATACATCCTTTCCAGATAATTTTGGAAGGATTCTCAAGCCACACTGAAATATGAATATACAGAAAACCACTAAATCTTTTATATCCGCACTCTCTTTCTTTCATTTGGCCGACAAATTGGGGCAATTACAGCTAACATTTAGTAAGGAAAGAAGTGAAGTCACTCCACTTTTTCTTTGCAGTTTAAGGATCTGTTCAGTCGCATCCTAATCTACACTTGATTTATGATTTATTTAGTATTGCAGCAAAATAAACAAGTATCAGTAAGTGGCTGTACTGACATTCAAAATAAGCATTTAGAGAGTTGAAGGTGACAGTTGGCTTCCTCACAATTCTGCTGACACACCCCAACATGTCCATGCAGATATATGTCAATTGTTAGGAAAATGTGAACCAACGAGAACATTTTGTTTTTTTAAATGGGCTTCATATGAAAAAAAACAAACACTGAAGTAGTGTGGAAGAAAGGCTAAATCGGAGAGGAAGAGATGGGTTTCCAAAATGTAGTCAAGTGAGGACAAGGCCTGATATTCAGTGTTTTATTATATGCCCCTCTGCATATTTCTGTCCCTTATTTGATATGCCATCCATCTTTTAAAGGATCGCTATTCAATTAAGCTTGAATGAAAAGGGAAAGTGGAGCAAATACCAGTGGCTTAGTTTAACCTTTTAATTTCAGACATTTCTATTTCGGACCGGGTGATCACAGACACAGCTCACATATGCAATCATACTCTTCTGCAAGGTCACAATAAAGGTCTCTTTGGTGCCTCCTGACAAAACACCTAAGCAGTCTATTCACACATGCATCTGTCTGGTCTTAAATAGAAACATCAGAATTCAGAGCTGCAGTCTGGTAGACCTAAACAATCTTTCTGTAACGATGTCCTAAAACAGGCTTTAGCTCTACTATGATTATGACCCAGGGAGAGGCCACCCACTGATAAATCTGGGTCAGCCCATGGTTAGCAAGGGTGGGGGTGGCTGCAATACTCTTTTGGATGGCAACAATACAACACGAGTGACTCATAACAGATACAACTACACGGCACTACACTTTGGAATCAGGCTCAAAGACTATGGCACACAGGATTAATCGCAAATAAAGGGCAACGGCTGAGTTAACCAATGTCTGCCTGCCTTAATTTAAAAAAAAAGAAGAAAAAGGACAGCTCTGCAAAAATGGCAAACACTTTCACACACCTGAGAGGAGAGGTCTCTCCATTCTGCAACTCCTTGGTCATGCACAGTGACACTTCTGACTCCTCCCAGGATGACATTCTTGGCAATCTCCACTCCAAGACCTCTCATACCAGAGATTAGGACATTGGAGTTCTGCATGCGCTTCATAGCATCATGGCCCAACACGTAACTACAGATAGAGAGGAATTTCCATCAGCACAACTATGCATTCTTTAACAAACAGCCCAAAATACTCTGCATATGTCATTTTTTCTTCATTAGGACAAAATTTAAATAAAAAATAAAACTTACAGTTGTCTGGAGTACAGGCCTTCATCAATCTCAGCATCATTGCCATTCTTAGCCATGCCCTGGGGGGACAAAAATAGACAGCTTCCAATCAGTTAATGTAATGTTAAGTTTTTTTTTTATCAAGTTTTTTTTTATTAAGTGTATGTGGTAATGCTTACGTTGGCAGGTGTGTGGGACAGATCAGTTCTGACAGAGTTAGAGGAGGAGCAGTGGGATCCCGTCTTCGTCTCTGATCCTGACAAGCGACGCTTCTTGGACAGCGGCGAGCTGGACATCTGTGCATCAACACACAAAGCGACTGTGATATAAGGTACAAGCTGGTTCATGTAGGCAGTTAATATTTAACCTCTACAAACTCATTAATAATTTAATATATAGGGAATTTAATTTTAACAGTGTGGAAAATATGTAGTTCAATGCTAGAGTTCCATTATTACGAGTATCCAAGCTAAATGCTACCCAATCCCCTTCATGTTGAAGAGAGGATTTCTAGTCTAGGGAGCAGCTGGGCTGGCGGCACGCCAAACACAAATCTGCTAGAAAACGAACTGAGCCTGGTAAGGGACATGAATAGCAGCATTATCAGTTCTTTTCATGCTCAGAGACAGGGCTAGCTTGTTTATGTACTTCTATTGTTCATTATACCAGTATTCAAGGACCGCCACCATCGTTTCAACAAAAAGAGCTGAATCATTAAAACTTCACTGCGGTAAAGTGAGCAACACCTCACGGTGGCCTGCAGGTGAGGACACAAGGGCCATACAATGCCGTAGAAACTATCATCTGTATTAAGATTTAAAAAGGGCGTTGGCGAGAATTGCCTTTCAAAAATAACACCAAAGCAACGTTGCATTGTGATTAACGGATAATCCGGACAAACCCCGTCACTTCGGGAAGTGAAACAAGCCGCAGTATCTCGAGCACATTCCCACCGCCACCATTTCCGCATCCAATGCAGTTAAACTTACCTACATCCCAAAAGTCAAACTTAACCGTTAATTAACCTTCCAACAACTTCAACACAATAAAGGGCGTTGGGCCAAGTCCCCAACAAATAACGTTACAACCAGCTGAAATCAATGTAACGCTACATCTTACTGTAACCAGAACAATCGCTGTTCCGTCAAAAATGAAAACGAAGGCATCCGGCATGATACAGCAAAGCACCGTGGTTAATACTGGTACTGTTACTGTACTGCTTTACACAACCTAATACATAGATGGTAATGAACCATTTTTAAGCTTTAATCGGTTGAAAATAGGTACATCAAATGTCAGTTAACAGTACAAAGAGGAAACCGATTAAGTAGGTTGCGTGCTACTAATCAGTTAAGTGATTTGGCAAAGTGGACAGAGTCGGAACATTAATAACTTAGAGGCAAGAAAACACCAGCCAGCCAGCCTATCCATTAGCAACTCGGCCTAGGCCTACATTTCCCCCAGTGCGGAACACAACTTTACAAGCTAGCAGCTGCAGCTATATGCAACCTGCTCGCAAAAGGCAGCAACGGCTTGATTTTGACAGCTAGCGATCGCAGCTCGTCTATTCACAGTTTAATGTTTCAACGCCCGACAAAATCACCATCCAACTTTATCGCTCAATGTAAGCGATTTTTGCAAATGAAAGACTAGCCATTACACTCGTGCTCCATTGATTTCTCTTTTCTTACCAATAATCCTTCTCGGTCCCTTCCCAATGCGAACCCGCTCCTCTCCCGTTGTATCTAGATGTCAGTATTAACGATGGTTGTAAATTCGACGATTTGTACAAAGAAAAGAAACGAGATGCGGGATTAGGATGGTCTGCACTGTATTGTCGAGTCACTATGTCGTTGTGCTGAGAGTCTCTTCTATGTAATTGCGTTGCTGGCTTTGCGACTGCAGACGGGAACAAAACCAAAATGGCAGATGGGGAGAAAGGGGCGGAGGACCTGTGACGCATGGGCTGAAATATTCAACAGGAAAGGGTGGCTGTGAGCACGCTGCTCAGCCTGGCGCTCAGATCATTGGCTGCTAAACATAAGCCAACGCGCATTCATCCCGCCCCTGCAACCAGAAGATGCATGCCATGTATATTACTGTACAATGAACTGCAGGACCACCAGCAATCCATGTAAGAAACATATTTCATTTCTTCTAGAAACGCGCAAAGGATGTCGGACAAAAGCGCAAGAAAACAAACACCCATGCAAGGGATTTGTATGATATTTTCAAAGTAAAGACCCGTCTTTCTGTGCTGAATGGAATCCAACAATAACAGCATCTTTGTTTCAGGGACAGATAAGCGAGAAGTCGTTTCGTTGAAGAACTAGACTGCATACACAAAACTTGTGCCACAATGCATGAATGGAAAAAACATGTTTGGGTCTAGCCAAATGTGACATATTTTCACTGCAACCCTAGTGCATTGTTATTTGAAGATATTATCCATTTTCCGAGTTCAACAAAACACATCACTAGTCAAGTATGATGTTCCTCCAGTGAAAACTGAGACAGGTACAACATTAGGTAGCCTACTTGCTAGCTATAGTGATGCTGAGCGTCTGGGCCCTCAGTCACATTGAGGTTAGGGGTGAGCATTCCTTGCAGAGGAGGAGTATTGGGGGAGGGGGTGCCTGGCAAATGACAAAGGCCCAGGAAAAGAGTGGGCCGCATATTCTCGGGTACACATGTCGTGGGGATCCCCATTATCATCCTCTTACTGCGAAATGACAAAAACACAATTTTCCACCATTCTGTCCAAGATGAGACATGTGAATATCATTAATGTCACGTTAACAGACCCCCCAACTTGGCAAGACAAGAGAAGACACTGACCGTTACTGTGGTAACATCGATTGTCGTCCTATCGTAACGTTAACCGAAATACGTTAACGTTACATCTATCGAGCTGAAATATTGCCTATAGGTCATAACAAATGTTGCGAGGTGCAAGTTAGCTAGTGTCTGCCTCTGAACATTGCGTCCATCTAATGTTTGTAGCCAACTAGCTCCTTAGCCACTGTTAAGGGTATTCATCACAGAACATTAATCAACAGATCATTCTTGTGCACACAAAATGTGCAAATCCCAATTTAGAGTTAACGGTTATGTGCCAGTGCTTCTTAGCTACGGTTAGCCGAAGCGCACAACTGAAATGGTTCAGATAGCCGAAAGCAACTAACGTTAACGACTACCAATAACGCAGATCAAACGACTGCGTAGTTGTTAGCTTATGTGTAGCTAGCTTTCAAGCTATCTAGCCACCCAACGACTTTTTCCCACTTGTGCCGCTATGTTAGCCAACTAAGCTAACGTTAGCCAACTAGCTGGGGCTAACACTACCAAGACGAGAGCTTACACAAGTGTGCAGAACTTACCACATCCGATATTACTCCGCCTGATCTGTAGTATTAAAATCGGCTTTTATTTAAGCAGGAAAACCTAACAAACAATGTGACAAATCAACACGGCCGCTGATTGCAAACTGAAAAGTGTGTCAGGGTGGCGGGCTCTGTGTGAGTTTTTCCGCTGGACGGCTGCCTGCCCGGCTGTTCCAGAACCGTTTCCCCTCACTCTATTTCAGTTGAAAGCAAAGCAGCAACATGTGCACGTTACAGACACAACCATCTCTCCTGTCCATAGGGTTCGCTGAAAAGTTAATCTAATTGTTTTATCACGTATTCATTTCATTCCTTTTCTTTAATGTTCAACCACAACACACAGAAGGCAAAAATATTGAACTTAACTCGAAGATATAAGTTAATCGTATTTTAACTGTTGACGAATATTTTCTCCACCCCCGTGCCTTCACGACAATAGACCAATCCGAAGTTCACGCAAGGCATGATGGGACATGCAGGCTTTGCGCTATACTATAATGAAATTGTTGGATAACGGTTCTTTCAGCACCAACACTAAAGCATAGCTGCAATTCCATTTGTATAATTATTGTATTATATGTATTTATAAGAGAAAGCAACGTTATAAGTGTCAGTCAAAAGGCCAATAAAACAACTTTTTTTTGTTGCTTTTATTGAAAGACTTGCAAACAGCACAGTTTACATAAGGACAGGAGGATGTCAAGACTTGTTCAGGAGAAAAGCACAAAACCTACATAGATCCAAAAGCAGAATGAACTTCAGAAAGACTTTTTTACATGATAAAAAGGAGCAAGTATAGACAGTACTGTCCAATTAACAGTAACCTACCAAGTGAATGTGTCAACAAAACTGGAGAGAGATGGTAACAAACTTTCTGGGCCTTTGGAGAACTGTGGAAAAAGAAGTGTGTGTGCGTGTGTGTGTTTGTTATTGCAAATCCTTTGCACAATATCTTGCATCTTAAGATTTTTCCCCAGCTCTCAGACAGCTGTGGACTAACTCACAAGACTCTGGGTGACAATTCAAGTTTAAATACACTGTATAATAAAACAAATCTCAATCAGCAGCCAATTGAAAGGCTTGATACGTTCAGTTTCACAAACGTCTGTACAACTTTGTGACTGCAAGCTCATGACTTTGCAGCCGCACTATAGAAATTATTAGCTACATAAATAAAAAGGAATGGAAAATAAATAAAAAATAAATAATGGAATTGGATGAGCTGATTTGGAAAAAATAAATGTCAGTTTGGATATGAGGAAGTTTACATCATGGGAGTAGAGCAAGAACAAGGAACCCAGTTCTTTGTATGTATTTACAGTTTGTAGGGAATAATGCAAAACATAACTTTTCCTCGCGGTTAACTCCCACTGTTAGCTGAGAATTATTCTTACTTGTATAGATTCATATTTTGCAAACTGTGCTGAGTGCTTCGATTCCAGTATGAGGAGGTTGTGTGGTAAGCATTCATGCGCACAATTTGGATTTGAGATGCAAACAAGCTTTTGAGATCTTTCACTTTGCAGCTGTCATACAGAAAGATACAGCATACTCCAGACCAGGAGTATTTCAATGTCATAGGGAGTTTCTATCTAATCAGTATTCTCATTATGAACACACAGCGAAACCAAACAACATTTCACAGTTCTGGGGAGTAAGTGGATGATACTTCCAAGAGACAGAGTCTTTAGACCTTTAAATTTAAACTATAAATCCAGTCTTCCCGGTGTTGTGTATTCATGGACACCTGCTTCATAGCCCCCTGCCTGTCCCAGCTCTGGGGGACTGGCTCGAACCAGCAGCATCCCTCTGTCCATCCATGTCTTCCTGCTCTCCTGCAGCCTGGGGGGAGGATTGTGTGGGTGGGGAAGGTGGGGGATAGGAGGGAGGAGGGATAGTAAGGCGAGGGAGTGATGGCAGCGCAGGCCTGGGAGAGGTTGGAAGGGGCGGAGGAGTTGCCGAGGTTGCAGTTGAGGTGTGCTGTGAGGAGCGAGTGCGGGAGGTGGCAGGTGAGGCGTGTGTGCTTCTGGCACGTGGTGGTTCAGCGGGGCAGTCACTGATTTGCTCTAGCAGCGAGGGCATGTCCCCCTCAATCTTCTCCAGCACGGCGGCCATTTGCTTTTCTATCTGCTCGATCACACTGTCCATCTGCCAGTCGCTTGTAGTGCTCCCGCCTCCTCCATGCGGTAGCCCCGTCCCGTACATCCCCACGCTTCCTCCACTCGTATACAAGGAACTGTATGGACTCCCATAGCTTGCCGTCATCCCCATCCCTACAGTCCCAACATCTGGGGTGTATGGTGTGGCATGACGGCCCAAACTAGCAGAGCTGCCAACTGCATAACAACCCTGTCCTGTTGCAGGACCTGGCCTTGCTATGCTAAACTCAGCACTGTATCTGTCTGCTGTCCTGGCATCCCTATCCCTTCTACTCATGGGGCTGGCATCACCTCTTAACCTAACTCCTAGTCCTAAATCTGCCCCAGGCACAGGCCCCATTGCTGGAGTGACTGCCACTGCCTCAGGTACTTGTGTCTGACACCAGCTTCCGTCAGTCTCATCCTTCTGCTCCCTCTGCGAGGCTGGTCTCTTCTCTGGAGAGGCTGCTGCAGCAGCAGAGGCTGCGGATGGAGGGCCATGGAGAGTTGCAGCCATCTTACGTTTACTGCTGGGTTCAGGGGAAGCTGATGTGTGTTTTTTGTCCAGGGGAGTGCCTGAAGAACCGTCCGACAGCTTGGAGGGGTCAGGTGTCATAACAGGGGTCGGTTTGGATTCTGGAACAACTTTATTTTGACCCAAATTGGCGGCCAATTTCCTGGTTCCATCACCTGCTGCTTTCCTTGCAGCAACCTTATCAGGTGCCTCCTGCGTGAATTTGGGGGCTGCATTTGATTGGCTCTGCTGATAGAGAGGCGCCTGAATATCTGATGGGGAAGTCCCTACTGATGGGCCTACGCTCATCTTTACCTCATTCTGTTTTTCTCCAACCTTCCTCCTCTCCTCATCCTGGTCCATACCCACCGGCGTATTTTCAACAGTAACTTCTAAAGACACACTACTTGACGTCACCCCTCCATCACTCGTCCCTTTGTCTCCCTCATCACTTGTCCCCTGGGACACACCCCCTTCGCCATCTCCTGCCTCCTCACTGCCCTGCGGCTCGCCTGAACTTTCAATCAGTGCCTCTGAATTCTTCAGTCGTTGCATGAAGGTGGTGACACGGATGGCTTTCTGCAAAATAAACAGAGGCAAAGAAAAAAGGAGAGACAGATAGTCGTGTAAAGAGAATTAAATTTACAGTATATTGCCTTTGTTCATAAACACCCATTTGACTTGTTTTCCTAAAAGAAAAAAAACTTTGATACCATAGTTGGTTATAGCAAAGCATAAAAAATAAGCTTTGCAGACAAGCATTTGACAAAAAGCCTGTCATGGCACCATGATTTAGCATCATCATACTAAGCGCTGAGATGTGATTAGTGTGACGTGACAGTGCAGTTAGATTGGTGCCAGTTGTTTACTTCCAGGAAGCTACGACATATTGTACCCTGGTTTAAATCAATCTCAAGACTCACTCTCTCCAAGCCACTCCTTGGCTGCTTGTCGTCTTGGAAAGGTAAGTGAACAGTTAAGTGTAAATCTCCTTCTCCTTTACTCTTACACCCAGCTGACTCCTTTCCATCTACAAACACTTAAGGAGTTAGGGAAAATCTGTGAGCTTAGACGTTTTTAAACCAGGGAATTGATTCTCTGGAAGCGAAAAGCCATTTGGACACAGACATGTCACTGAATATAGTATGGCTTAACTGAAAAGCTTCTGTGCAGCTTCAAGTATGACTTGAATGTAACACTGAGGTACAGTATGGGGCAATGAGCCAGGATTCATGTAAGAGGAATGACAGAGGGCCTTATAGTTCAAATCACTGCGGTTCAACGGTCCACAGTGGCCTAGATCCCTTATATCCTTTCCATTTCTTCTTCTCCTTATCTACACAAACACGAGAATACACAAGCAATGAGCAAACTCTCTTTCCTGTTGCTGATCATTATCTTGTTTTTACCAATCTGGTTTCACAGACTAGTGCAGATGAGGAGTAAGAAAGGAGCAGAGTGGGCCACTTTGAACATCTGGGTCTTAATCCAATGAAGAAAAGTGGGGCAGAGAGGATGGATCTCTTCTGGGACAGGACAGGAGTGACAGTGGGCAGGAACAGAGCTTATGAGGAGAGTTTCACCAGCCCTGGCATGGTCAATACATCTCAACTGCATTTCTCTAGTTTGGTCAATTATTATTTACACTTTAATGAAGGGAAATATATTCTTTAATTCAAGAGGGTGTTCAGCCATTAGAAAGATGTTTTGTTATTGAATCATGCCAGGCTGGAGATGAGTTTCTGCCCATGCTCTGTCCTTCCACTCTCCCTCATAATGAACTACAATACCTTCAACTCCTGGGAACCACATGGGGAAAGAAAGCAGAGGGTTATAACTGTTACTTATGCTGTTAGCTCAGCACGGTCCTCCTTCTTGGTCTTCAGAATTCACACCCCTAGGACATCCTTGTGACCGTCACCAAATACAAATGTAAAACATACCTATGCAGCACTTCATGTGCAATCATCATGACAAATATCATATTAATTGGTCTTATTTTTTTTTTTACTGTAGTTATCTTTATTATTTACCCTAGCTTTAATATTTTCCTCTTGAAGCTTACTTGGCTGTTTTATCACAATTTACTGCTATAAAAATACAGTGAGATTTATATCATACCCGCCATTTTGCCTTTGCAAAGTTCTTCTCAAACTGGGCACACACGCCATCCTTCAGGTTCTTCTCTGATGCACCATTCCCTGCAATCCTGGCAAAGGTGACAGACAGTATAAAGGTGAATAAAAAGCCTGTGGGCGCGTGCCAAAATGTCTGTGCTCTTGTGGTTATGTGCACACAGTTACCATTCATGCCAAAGTGCATCCTGCGCGGTGATTCTCAGCATCTGGTCTACCTCCATAAGTCGACAGACAAGCTCCTTAGCTGAGACAACAACAAGGAAGGCAAAAGTTCTTTAAGTGGCATCAAATATTATAGGAAACATATTAATACATTTCGATAATTGGTTGTGAAAAGTCATACATTTTAAGAAGTCTTCCCCAATGCTTCAGCCATTGACATTTCAATTGTGTAGTTTTTATTGCCACCATGTGGTGAATTTATGTACCTGCGGGTGAAATGTCATCCCAGTACGGAGAATCAAACTCAAAGTCACCAGCAACAATGCGACAGAAGATGATGCGATTATGAAGATCTGTGTTTTCCTCTTCTGTCTCATCATAAAAAGGGGGATTACCTGATAAGCTGCAAAAATAGGGAAACATTAATAAAGACACAAAGGAAGGGAAGTTATTTCAAAAACCATATTAGGAAAAAATGCATGGAAATATACCTTATGACCAAAAAAAAAAGCAATAATATGTACTGGCCTGCTTGTTGAAATGTTGGTAATTACTGATGGAGACTCACAGTATGAACATGATGACACCCACAGCCCAGCAGTCCACAGGACGACCATATCGGTGACGAGCCACCACTTCAGGAGCTGAGAGACAGCAAAGAGAAGAGCACACATAGAGGGAGAGAAGAAGAGAGACTTGAATGGCTGGGTTTTCATTTATAAACCATCGCACTGCATTCATAATTACACCCTGCATCGAAAACAGCTCCCTCTTTCACATCCCTCCTCCTGTCAAGGCCTCTGTTCCCTTTCCTTATTTATTTGTCCAATTACTAACCTCAGCATTATGAATAAATATCCTGACCTTTCACTAGAGAGAACCTGGCCAAAGCAAAGTTCTGCACTCTAAGTTGCCCTCACATAAACCTCAGAGAGAGAGACAGACAGAGACAGAGAGAGGGGAGTGAGACATGAGATGTGAGGATATGAAACGAGAAGAGAAGCAGGAGGAGGGCGAGTTAGGTGCTTTCAATTCCGTGCACATGTTTCACAGGGTTTCAAGACTGGTTTTCACTATAACTGTTTATCTCTGACAGATTTTGAACTTCAAAAGCACAAGGAAGTAAAGACATCAAAAAGGTAAAGTATGCCTGCAGGCCGATTTTCACAAAAAGGAGGTAAAGCTGATGGAAGGGCCGTAAGAGTGGATGACAGATGGAGAAACATAGAGAAATAAAGTTCTATATATAAACAGAACATGGAGAGTATCCTACCCAGGTACTCTGGTGTTCCACATGGCTCCGTGATTGGTCCGTTCTCAAACCTGGACAGGTAGAAATCTCGCAGAACTACTTTGTTGTGGTTGTTTTCTGTGTAGTACATCAGGTTTTCCAGCTGAACAAAATGAGGGACAGAATTAGGTGGCTCAGTTTGGTTGATTGGTTTTGTGATATTGGGAATGGATAATCAGACAGTAAACCAGCTACAACCCTGTAGAGAATCTCTACAGCAATGGCACACGCTTTGAAAGCTCAACTGGTTGGAGATGTTCAGGCAACAATTACCTTTTGTGTTATGACTTGCCAATCTCTTGGCAGGTGAGAAGAACAGATCAACAGAACAATCATTGCTATGAAATGTTTAATTGCTCAAGATGAGTCAGCTGATTATTAATCTTCCATGTAATATTAGTGGGTGATCACAGTGATGCTGGTAAAGCTATTGGAAATTGGGTGATACCTGGATGTACACCAGGTTTTAAGTTGTGCTGTTATTAATATGCATTGTTTTAAGAGAATATTCTAGATTTTAAAAATATTTTTGTTCAAATCTGTTTGTTCTGTGTTTCACATGGCTGAAAGACTCATTTCTATTTGGAAACCATTTTAAAGGTTATGTATTGTATGTATGTATGTTATGTAAATACTATGTAGGAAAGTCACTTCTCACTGTTTGTAAACACAACATTCAAAGTTGCCCAAAGTTGCCCTCAACAAAAGTAAAATCAGTTTTTGTTAGGTCTTTTTTTAAAAATAATTTTTAAGTCCAATCACAGCAAAATTAGAAAATGTGTATGTATAGTATGAGTCTATAATTTCACAATCTTGGTTTTACATGTCAAGCTTGTTTACATGAAGATAGTTAACTACCAGCAAGAAGTAATGGGTCGTGAAGAAAGTCATTACATTGAAAAAACTGTAATATTTCTTTAAAAATAATCCAATCAATTCCTGACAAGGTTGATAAACGAAAAGCAACAGCCAGAACACATGTATTGATCTGAAAATGTCACTTTCATTCAATGTCATGGGTCCTCAAGATATATGAGTCCAGACTGTACATATAGGCTGAAATAAAAAATCCTGGCTTCTACCAGTAGAGGGAGTCTAAGACATGTTGTAATTCCATCCAAATGGGTTGATAATGGGGGATAAAGATATGAATCTGTCTGTGAGTGCATGTATTGCTAGAGATTGCATTAAGCCATAAAGACTGTGCTTACTCCCTTGCTAAAAAGGTTATCAAATGTTGAGTCATTAACTGAGATGGCAGTGCAGTGCTTTTATGTGTCTCCGAAGAGATTCTGCTGACTGAACACTGACGATTACTTTCTGGGGTGTGATGGCGAAGAGGGCCACCCACTCAAATAAAATCTTTTGTGTTATATTTCTTCCTGTATTTTTAGAGGCAAGTCACCGGTCTTTTTATATCTTTTTACTGTAATGACACTTACCACACACACAGCTGCACATGCCATAATGTAGGCAGAGGGAGAAAGAGGGGGAGGGTGTACCTTCAGGTTCCTGTGAACTATGTTGAGGGAGTGTAAGTACGCCACAGCCTCGAGGACCTGTCTGATGACATTGGATGCGTCTCTCTCTGTGTAATTCCCTTGGTCCAGAATCCAGTCAAACACGTCTCCTCCGGTGGCACTGCATGCAGTCAAACGCACGTATAAACATAAAAACAGCAGCAAACACATCACCACATATACTAATAAAAATGAATGTAAGTTGGCATGACTGTTAGCCACATGTTGCAGGAAAAATAATTCACTTTAAGCTTTCAGTAACACAGTTATCAAAAGCCCTGTGCTCTTGTTTTTTGTCCATTAGTAAGGCAATCTGCTTCTACTGGCCTACAGCTAGCACTGCTGAGCAATTAAAAATTAGACTATTGGTCATTACTCTGAAAGACTTGGTTAACTCGGGAGTGAATAAATGATGGGTGTGATCATCACGTATCGCCCTCAGCAGGAGGACTATTGGCTGGGCTAATGTGTGAGCTATGAACAGACACCAAGTCATAAAATACCCAATGCACACACACACACACACACACACGCACACACAGATGACTGCAATCACTTTGAGTGCAGTCTGTTTCTCTTTTTCTCAGTAACAGAAGGGAAATAATTTGTCCACTCAGCTCCAATCAATGTTATTGCTTTCAAATAAAGTTGAAAATGTTAAAAAAAAATGCACTAGTCACAAGTGACGAGGACTGGGCCCGCTCTGACGTATCGATCCCGAGCTCCCTATGGACACTCTATTACGGCAAAGCAGGGCTCCAGGAGCACTGAGTAATGTTGAGTGTTACTAAGAGCAAATATCTCATAAAATCTAACACCTTCCTCTGTTGCTGAGGGGAGCAACAGAGCACACAGTAATAAGAGGGTAGACTCAACCCTCTACCCTCTACCCTCTAGCTGATGGATTTGTGTGTGTAAAGGTACATGAGGGCACATACACAATTAAAACACACACACTTAAGAGCACATTGTTGGGAATGCTAACACAAAAAAAGATAAAAAACAGTAAAAGAAACACTCACAGTTCCTGGATGATGAAGTATTCTTTCCGAGTCTCGAATGTGTCTATCAGCTGAAGGATGTTTGGATGGTTGACCCTAGAAAAGCGAGGAGGAGCCACAGACTGTAACCTCACAACAGTGAAGGGTCACTCATGCAACTGGAGGGTGCTAACAATTCGGTTGCTTTTGAATAGCCTTATGTACAAGACTGTGTGGGTGTAAATCTCTTTGGCTGGGTAGATACTTCAAAAACAGTGCAAGGCAGAAGTTATAAACACCTGAGCTTACATTATTAACCAGGGTTATTGCATGGGTTGTGTGACTGGAAACTGAAATTTCAAATAACTCTCTCTCTCTCTCTCTCTCTCTCTC
>CAFUXE010001052.1:272086-300749 GCA_903364295.1 Serranus cabrilla
GAGAGAGAGAGAGAAGGAGAGAGAGTTTGGATTTGTCTTTTGATTTAGACCAGCAGTTCATGACCTTTTAAACTTGCTGTGAATTGCTTTTATTTCCTCTGTTAACTTTCACTGTTTCTTGCTCCTGAAAAAATGCACTTCTCAGGGAAAAAAAACATATATTCCAGTGATTATGTACAGTATATATACAGTGTGTGTATATATATATATATATATATATATATATATATGTATGTTTTTCACCATAACATCCTTCTTATGATGTCAGCCCTAAAATAGCGTGTGACCCCACAGGAGGTCCCAAACGCCCAGGTAGAAAATCAAGGATCTAGATAGTGAATCAGCAATCGATATACCATCTCACCACAGTCCTCAGGCAATCCTCACCCACATCCTTTAACACTCCATCTACTGTAGGAGACAAATTCCCTGGAAGATTCAGCCATCTATCCTCAAGGTCGTTCTCCTCTCCAAAATACCTGCCATAACCCGTCCCTGTTGGATAATTAATTTCTATTGTTTCTCTTGATTTCCCCCCTCAGTGGTCATTTCTACCTCCTGTCTCTGTGGGTGCTTCAGACCACATCAAGACAAATCCATGGAATTGACCAAGTCAGGAAATATGTGATAGGAGGGAATGGGAGCGGTGCTTAGTGTGAGTGATGCTAGAGGAGGCGAGTGAAGAGGACTTGATTGTGTTGTGTGTGTGTGTGTGTGTAAGAGAGAGGAAGGAGAAAACTGAGACTGGAACTGTAAACTGGAACTGAGAATAAAATGACGTGAGGACTATGAGAACAGATAGACAATCGAAATCCTCCGAGGTAATGACATTTTGCGGGTGCTAATTTAGGATTACAGAATGAATATACGTGATGTAAAATCCTCACTCTCTCTCTGTTTCTGTCTGTATGTGATTGTGTTCAGCATCACCACTGTAGATGATAGGGGCAGAGGTGCCGCTGATCTATGGTGGAGGCGGGGCCGAAGAGTAATCCCAGTCCTGGCCCTAATCTCTAATCTGTACCCCTAATCCAGAGGGCTGGGATACTCTGTTTGTGTGTATGTGCACGCATGCATGAGTGTCTGAGCGAAGTGCAAAGGTTGATGTGGATATGTCACATGTGCAGATATGACTTGGAGCAGAAGGGTGTGTGTGTGTGTGTGCACGTGTGTCCATATGTGCGTTCTTGTGTGAGCGTAATGCTCCAGTGAGACCGAGGGGGAATTTAACGGCGGATTGAAAAAGGCCTAGTTTTTGCCAGGAGATTATGTAAGCACAACAACATTCCCATGACAGGGTCCAGGATGGTGAAGGTGATGCTGGCTTGATGTGAATGGAGCGCCTCCATCCATGTTGCCTGGTTCTCAAACTATCTCAGTGATAGGACCCAGTGCATTAAGCATGATGGTGTTCACTCTGGTATTTTACCAATCCTTAGAGGTGTGCCGCAAGGCTCTGTGTTCCCCTCTTTTATTTACCATTTATATAAATAACCTTGATCAGCATGTGTCTGATGCAAATTTTCATTTTTATGCAGATGACACGGTTATTTACTGCTGTGCAGCCTCTCTTAAACAGGCCATTGAACATTTACAAAATGCTTTTACTGTGGTCCAAAACACTCTGTTACAGCCTAAACTTGTGCTCAATGCAGACAAAACCAAACTTATGCTATTTACGGACCCTCGGAATAGACCACTGAATGTTCCCACAGTGGTTACACTTGATCGAAGGGAAATACAGATAGTAAAATCTTATAAGTACCTTGGTATTGTTATTGATGATTGCCTGACGTATAAGCCTCATGTTCACTACCTAGTGAGAAAGTTGAGGCTAAAATTGGGTTTTTACTTCCGAAACAAGCTGTGCTTTTCTTTTAATGTTAAAAAACGGCTGGTTGCATCCACTTTTTTATCTTTGCTGGATTATGGTGACATTTTATATATGCATTCATCTGTTCAATGCCTTCATATGGTCGACGCAGCCTACCATGCCTCTCTAAGATTCATCACCAACTGTAGAGCTCGCACTCACCACTGCGAGCTCTACTCTCGTGTAGGATAGCCTGCTCTGGCCACACGGAGGCTCTGTCATTGGTATACCTTTATATATAAGGCTATTCTTGGTGTACTTCCATCTTACTTATGTTCTCTTCTTAAGCAAAATAGTACTGGTCAATACTCTTTGCGTTCGCAGGCTGTTGTTATGCTTTCTGTCCCACATGTCCGAACTGAGCTGGGAAAAAGGGCCTTTGTTTATTCTGCACCCTTCACTTGGAATGTGCTGCAAAATGACTTAAAACTAGGTGCATTGATTTCTTTGAGTGGTTTTAAATCAAAAATGAGATGTATCGAGATGGACTCCCTCACATGTCAATGTTTTTAACTGCAAAATTGTTTTGAGTGCAAATTAGGCTTTTCTATTTATTTATTTATTTATTTTTTCGTGTATGTTTTATGTAATGTTGTTGTATGTTGTAACTCAGCTGCTCATCTTGGCCAGGTCTCCCTTGCAAAAGAGATTCTTAATCTCAATGGGCTTCTCCTGGTTAAATAAAGGTTATAATAATAATAATGTGGGAACAGAGCGTCCCCACTGAAATATAGTAACAACTGCCAAGCAACAAATGTCAGCACATGAGCTTGCCAATAACTTTTTTGAGATGCTAACTTTTGAGCATGGCTCTTCTGCACAGTGTTTTAGTCTTTTGCCTGCGTTAAAACTCTGTCCCTGCTGGCCACCATACTCTTTAACTTTAGAGTTACTTTCCCAAGATTTGGTCAGAGTGCCCCCAAATCCCCAAATTTCCACTGCTGGTGCTTCAAAGCTCAACACAGGCCACAGTTGATTTTCAAAAGCATCAGCAGTGACCTGGGAACAATGTTGGGGATTTGCTGGAGCTTGTTGGCACTATTACAAAATCTGTGAGTGTACCACAACTTTTTTGCAAACTTTTTCTCCTGAGTCAAGATGAGTTTAACTTTAAACTAAGTGATACTGTTCCCCTTCGATTTAAATTCCCTGAAGGCTCGAAGTGTAGCTGTTTTCATAAAGAATAACTAAGGCTAACTGTTTGTGTTTTAGGTGTGAAGATGGATATTTATGGTCTGCCCTCTCCTTTAGATTTTGTGTTTGTTCTTCTCTTGTGTCACCGGTGATTGTTTCTTGCCCTAAAAACTCATGTGCCTTAAAACACCATACCTGCAGAATACTGAGTCAGTATGAACCTTGAAGTTAACAGAGAGTAGGAGGCGATATGGGAGGATATGAGAAGAAAAGAGATGAGAAGGGAAGAGAGGAAAAAGATGGGAGGAAAGAGGTGAGAAACAATAGGAACAGAAAGGCAAGGAGAATAGGTGCACTGTGACTAAGTGAAAAGGATCGAGAAAAAAAGTGTACATGAGAACAAAGTGTAAAACACAGAAGTGCAGAGGCAGATTGAGAGTACCTCTCAACCTCACAGCTTCACAACTATGTGCGTGTGAATGTTTGCACAGGTGAACGTGTCTGTATGCGCATGTGGGTGCATGTAGGATTGTGCCAACAGGCTATGTGTGATAACGTGTTGTGTGACTCATTTTTCGGAGGGTATGAAGGGCTGTCCCCAAAGTCGGAAAGCATTTGAAGGCATGCTGACAGGGCAGCCTCTCTGCAAAACAAATTCATAGCATGCATTCTGAATAGCTGCTGGGTAGGTGAAGGTAGAGTAATATCAGAGGTAAAATGAAAGCATTGAAGTACAATGCCCCATTTCAGCCATCCTCAGTGACACCGCCACTGATCTGTCAGCAGCAGGTGCTGCTTTGAATCACTAAAACTGGGCGCTGTGTTCTGGGAGCTTTGACATTTTGGTGGCAGTAATTATTAATGTTTTCAAACACTATTCAGTAATTTCTGTAGTCATGGATTTCATCCCCCTCTATCTTTCATCTGCATCTGGTCAAGCTACAAACTATCCAAACGTTCCAGCTCTGCAAAGATGACGGATCATCCAGTGTCATGTTTGTTACAGTCATTTATCCTCAGTGAAACTGCCACTGGTTGATCAGGTAATGTCACTGTGATTATATTATTCTCAGCAATTATACAGTGCTATTAGTCAAAAAATATTGTTTCAGGATAAACCCCTTGATATGTATTATCCCATTTTAAAAGCAGCCAATTGGCTTATTCACCATATTCCATTACACAGATGGAGATATTAATGACATATTCCAAAGATGAATGGATTTCAGCCTTTTGTCATCCTATTTTGCATATAAGCTTAAAGGGGATGATGGATGTCTATTGTCCACATTCACTGGTAAAGAAATGAGCGCACAGGTACCTGTTATGTCATCACAGCACTGATTACACCGGCCCCCATTTGTATCGTGACTCGCTTCAGATCACGCTAGGACACAACAAAGCAGCAGCTCACCTTGGGAAGGAAAATTCGCTGAGTGTCAGAAAAATTGGCCATTGGATGTTTCATAAAGATGTCTGCCTGAAAAATTAAAGGCAGATGAATGGGGGAAAAAAATAACTTTGAAAAACTCAATGTATCGTTCCATAAATCATGACCCAGGTTATTCAAGATAATCCACATGAGCAGTTTCATGTTTCAAGGAACTATAATAAAAATAAAAATAGTTCCTATTATTAGCACCACAAGCAGAGTGCCATAAAGTTTAGCTATACTCGAAAGAAGGCAGATATTGTCTAAGACTAAGCAACTCACACCAAAACAGTCTAGAATGATAAATAATACTACAGGTAAAAAAAAAAATGTGTGTGTGTGTGTGTCTGCTCCAATCTAATTCTGCTCATATCATTATTGACTGTCAAAACTAGTCAACACGACTGGTCACCCTGACATGATGACAGAAACTCTTGTAAAAGGAAATGCTGTTGTGCAACATTGACAGGTATATTTAGGCCTGTATATGCCTATGAGAGGCACACCCATTAACACACACAGACTCAGGTGTGAAGACACACAGAGACATCGCACTCTATCTTCAGCTTTTTAAATCCAATTGCTTGTGCAAGCCTGTGTGTGAGTGTGTCTGTGTGCTTGTTCACAAGTGTTGTGTTCGGGCCGCAGCGAGGCTCAAAAATGAATCAAATGGAATAGAATCTCTTTTTATCAGCTCAGAGGGGAAGTGTTTCAGAGGTTCTCTGCGTCAAGGTTATTCTAAGAAAATCTGCTATTTACTGGCACTCATCTCTTTAGCCATCCTATCCTATTAAGCCTGTGCTTGGTCCAACTACAGCAGAAAAAAAAGCGAAAGGGAAAAGGAAAGGCAGTCTATTACAGTGTGCTGTCTGATGTGCCTCCATTATAGAAAGTTGAGATTAATTGGAAATGTATGTTGTGCGGAGATTTCCCTGTATTCTGCGTGCTTTGTTGCCAGTCAAGTGGTTCGGTGTGTTGTGCGTCCTTGTCGCTCTCATCCAGATGCAGCACGGTGATAAATCAACATTGTCATTATCAGCGACACCACGATACAAATCCGGATACCTGCACAACGCGATTAACTGATCTGCTTTTTTTTGGGAGGTGACACTAGATCTACGGCGTGATAAGATAAACAAGACGTGTGTGTGTGTGAGAGAGAGTGTGTGCTCATAAAATATATATAACAAGCATGGCAATGTTAGCCTCAGGAGATGACTCAGAGCAGCAGAGGGTCTGTGGCTGACCTCAGGTTACTTTCGCCTGTGTGAACAAGAGATGGCAGGCCTTGCATGTCAGAGCACCTGTGTACATACATACATACATACATACATACATACATACATACATGCATACATACGTGCACACAACCTCCACGTGCGTGTACATAAGCACACATATTACACAGCTGTCCTTACGTGACAGAGAAGAATACATACGTCCCTCATTAGCGTCTGACATGTCGCTCTATCACGACAGCAACGATACAGGTATGTGATTCTACAAGAAACACGTGTTTGTCCTTTCAACCAGACAGCGGGATCATTTCACTTAAAAGCCTCTTTGTCTTTCCCCGGCCCTCGTTCCCGCTCCCTGCACCTTCCACTGCCTCTGCGTGGCTTTCATCTCAACGTTTTGCCCCTCGCCCCATCCCTGTTTTAGCAGCGCTCCAGTCCGAAAGGTTTAATCATGGCAATCCTTTAGCCGAGGTGGGGGAGAAGAACATCAGGGGTTATGACTGATGTGGCAACCCCTGATGTTCAAACTGTTACACTAATGGGAATAACAGAGAGGAAGATTGTGGATGTGTGTGCCATTCCTGCACCTCACAACCACGAATCCTGCTGCACTGGCCCTCTCAGTATGAATGTATAAGCAAGTCGATTAAATAAATACATTTAGGAGACACTCACACATGTTCGAGCGCTTACAGTGTCACGGAGGGAAAATGTCTTTGTCCAAAAAGCCCTCAAAGGGTTAATAAAGCCCACTATTCCTATCAGGTTTTACGATATTACCTTTTCATGCACTTTGATTATTTCTTGTGTGTGTCTTCATCTGTGTATAACCAGACATGACAGTTGCAGTTTCATATTGATCAGTGAAGATCACCCCTGGTTTACTCCAGAGGAAAGAAAACAGGGCAGAATTGACTTTTTACTGTAGTGCTTTGGGTCCAAAATTCCTAAGAGGAAATTTCATTCGATTTCCAACCTTATGTAAGAGTTGCACCGGGTGTTATTAGAAAATAATAACACAATGAATATTTTAGATGCAGCTAAAAGCACTTTAATACGATCATTAATGTTATTTTGGCCTTTAAAACAGGAATATAATGGCGTTAAACAGAAATCAGTCCACTCACTCCTGCTGAGCTGACGAGTGTGTGTTCGATACTGAGTGCAGCCGCCCAAGGTTGTTCCCAGGCCTTATCAGGATGCTGTGATGTGAAAGTGGGACAAATAAAAAGAGTTGTGAGGATGCGACAGAGTACACAGGAGAGAAGAACTGACGGAGATGAAGAGGAGACGCAGATGAAGGGCCAATTATCGGAATTACTGAGCTTGTTAAATTCAAGAGTACTACAGAGAGCACAATGAGAAAGAGGCTGAATGGACTGTCATTCTGAATACACACAAACCCAGGCTACACAAAACTTATAGTTACACATGTGTGGATACCACATAATGGCTTGTACATATGTGTGTGAGTGTGTTGCCTCGATAACTATTACATTTGCTTCTTCTGCTGAGTTCCCACTAAGGGGTCTTCTCCGAGCTTGTTATAAACACTAATTCCCTTATTGCTCACAGAGCGGCTCTCATCTAAGGTCTGTGCATGTGTGAGTGCAAGGGGAAGAGACAGTGAGTGTGTGTGTGTTAGACTGCAAGGCATACACAAGGACAGAAACAGGCTTAATAAGGAAACGCTCTAATGAAAATTCATCACATCTGCCCAAAGAGAGAGAAAGAGACAGAAACCCATTTCCAATTGCAGACACATAAAATCTACCAAATTCATGTAGCGCTGCCACACACACAGACACACACACAGACCACATGAACACAGTATTGCCTTATTATTCTGAATTATAGGATTCATGTGTTTCTAAACCTTACCCTAGACTGTCAGAAATACTTCCTTCCTCACCTCTCGCTTCCCCCCGTGTGTCCTCTGTTTCCTGTCCCCTCATTAGGAGAGTGGATCTGTGCAGGTCTTGCACAGTAAGTGCGTCCGCGGGGAGAAGGGGCCACAGAGTATCTTTTTAGTGCGTGTAACAAAAGTGTGTGTATGTGTGCATTTGTGTCTGTAGCTTACGTGGAATGATGCAATATCTGGCTGACAGGTCTGCTCTTTCTGACACCAGAATAGCCTGAGGCAAGACCCGCAGGCACACACACACACTGCATGTATACAACACACAGACCGAGTGATGGATAGTGTGCGCGAGTAACTTTTTGTGCGGATCATTTGAATATACACTCATATGTGCAAAAATCTCAGAAAAAGAGGCAGGAAAAGGAACTTCCTCTCTAAGTTGGAGGTAGAATCAAAATAGAAAATCGGTTTTCCACATGACAGCGAGCTAGCCTGTGAATGAGTGATGGGGAGTCGATTCAGGGATCATAAGAGAGGGGGAAAAGACAGACAATATATTAGACAAATTTGTTGCATAAAGCAGAAACATTCATTTACAGGTTTAGAGCATTTCCAATGCTTTCTAAAATCTCTCTCCTTACAATCACTCCAACAAAACTCCTGTTTCCATGTTGCACTACCTTACACTTTCTATCAGTAAAAGCAATCAGTGTTCACACCCTCCTGCTTATGGAAGGCTTGTCCTCACCATGAGAATCAGAGTTTTGGGGGCTGGAGGTTGCTACCTGTTTAAATAACCAATCTGAGAACATATCAGATTCAGTTGTTGTCAAACGTCTGCAGCGATTGTGGATCTGTGAGGCTTAACTTAGACACAGTGCTCACATTAACAGTACTTATATGTGGATATTAAGATTAGTAGCATGCTATAATTTGCCAATAAGAACTATTATAACCCATGAGATCACAGCAGTGAGGTCAAGTTTCAAAAAATGGTCTCACTCCACTCTCACTCCACACTCAGCTTTAGAGTGGTATCCAATTTATGCAATTCAAACACTGTTTAGGGATGCCAGTATGCAGAAATATTGAAATATAATAAGCAGAATTTAACACATTTGCACTACATGCAAAAAACAAACAAACCGCGTGGGGATTAGCACAAAGTGGGCATGTCTGTAAAGGGGAGATCTGATTTTCAATCAGATATCTTGAGGTCAGCTGCCACAGCTTTGCATTGCAACTCGTGTGATCCCATCATAAGATGATCTCTCGTGTCCTTTTGACATAAACTAAGTATTTGACAAACAATCCTGCATGCCAAATCGCCCACTGTCCCCTTCTCTTCTCTACTTCCAGCGCTCTTGTTTAGACCACACCCACCTTACCTTAACTTATATCTGTAATATTAAGCTGCACCATATATTTTTTCTCAAATTGAACATTAAGTAAGAGATAGCAGAGCTGTGGTATTGTATTGCACAACATTGTACAGGTGCTCCATCTACTGTGTCCACAGCCCTTATATGAAACACACTAATCAGTGTTGAGCTGTTGAGCCTTCAGAGAGTCGTGGGCTTCTGTTTGGAGCAAGGACATCCAGTACAACAGTGGATTTAATGAAATTAACTATCAATACACACAATTCTTTGTAAGCTTTTGTGTGTCATCACCCCAAGAGTGTCATCACACTTATGTGTATGGGGGATGTTTCACTGGTCTCATTGTGTTTGCTCCTGCAGCAGACACCAGTTTTTGTTTTTTTTTTATCTTTTTGATAGTTTGTCTTTTTCTCTGTGTGCGTAATAATGTGGATTCAATTGAAAATTCAAACTTTATTCCTGATTTCGGCTGAGATCAAGTCGTGTTTTGAGGTAAGTCTTTGCAGTCAAGTCCCAAGTCAAATGCCAGGTCAAGAAAAGTGATTCCCAGGTTAAGACCCAAGTCCTAAACAATGTGTTTTGTGAGTAATAATATAATAAAATTATAAAAATCCTGAATGCTTTTCAACATGTCTATAGATTTGTTCTACCCTTCCGCAGCTTTATTGGATGCTGTCAGACTAGTGTTGACTTGCTGGGAAAGAACAGTGTTAACATTAGTCTGAAATGAAGAGAAACTAATAGATAGGTGGCAAACTTGTTTAAACACTCTAAAATCTTTGTGCTTGGGGAAGGTATCAAGCCCAAAGGCTCAGATCCAAATGAAGTAATAATCATGGTGTTATAGTCCAAGAGTATTTACAAGTGGAGTCCAAAGTCATGAAATGAAGCACTCCAGTCTGACTTGATGAGGCGAAAAGCTTTTTGAAAATGTTGATGCGTACTTGTCAGCTCAACTTTAATATTAATGAAACCACACCATGCCTGCTTACAAACAGTGTTAAGGGGCCAGCTCACTGTTTCCTCCAGCTACCTCTGATTTAATCCGTCAGTATATCAGTTTCTCTTTCTGCTGTTAGACAAATGTAAAAATAAAAAAACAATGATCGATCCGGACTCTGAGAGCAGCAACCCAGGAATTAGCATTAACCTTGGACAACCGGTAGGATTTGGCCATAAATCACAAACATAAGGACACAGGCTCACTCAGTGAGATTAAGGGGAACATTGGAAAATAATGAATTTAGTTTTTGTTTTGAAGTTTGGCAGTGTTGGAGTTATGGTGTGACAAATGCTTTACAATACATTTTTTTGTTGACATATTCAGACTGTGGTTTGCAAATCAAAAAACAGAAGACAATCCCAACTCTGCAGCTACAGATATTTTCTGAAATGTGATTTTCTTATTCTGCAATGCTATTAATCCTCTTAATGTGCCGTATAGAGCCCTTAAGTATGAGGAAAACAATGCAACATCTCTATATTGAGAAGAAATATTGTATATATACAACATTCATAAGTAGAAAACAAACAAAATTACATTTCGTGCTTCGCTCATGCATGCATGTTGTGAAAGACAGACTTCATGCGAAAAGTTTGTGGTGCAGAAAGAATTGCCACGCCAGGCAGACACGACCGCGTTGCACACGGCTCACGTGTCAAACATAAAAACCACTGAATTAAGCGATTCCTGTCAGCTCCGACACATGTGCATCTCACAGAATGAAACACAAACACCTTCGCTGGAGGAAAAAAAGAAGAGAGAGAGAGAAGGAGGGAACATCGCTAATGTTTCAGAAGTGTGAGATCATGATAAAACATTCAGAGGATATGTAACACTCAGGGGGAGAGAAGTGGAAAGCTGAGGGCTGGGTCTACCTATTAGCATGTGTGTGAGTGACTGGGGTCAGTGGAGAGAAACAACTTTCTCTGTCAAGTGGTTTCCTCCCCCAGCACTGGGTTGAAAAGTTGAGTGTGTGTGCACAAACACACTCAGAAGCGCAAAATGTATCAATGACTACACATGCAACTCCCTCCAGGGCCATTCTGATGCTACTTTTATCAACCAACTTCATTTATGTGCATGTGTGTGTTTGGGGGCACTTTTGGTTACACTTAATCCACTTTCGGATGCTTGAGATACACTCATGTGGAAAGAGAACTCTCTCTCTCTCTCACACACACACACACACACCTCTTTTCACTCTCTCTGTCAAACACGTACAGACACTAATGCACCAACCCACGATCCTCCTACACACAGACACAAATTCAAACGCACACGTACATGTGTTTAGCCACTGGTTTCATTGTTAGGTTTGCCCTCTCTGGAGAATAAATTAAACTGCAAAACCTTCTTTCCCGGCATCCATTTGCGTGAATGTGTGTGTGTTTGTGTGCACACTTTGGATTTGCTCGGGTGTATCTCCATTGATCACGACTGCATTAATTCATTCCTTTTGTGGCCAAACATGGCCTTTAGACACGCCGCGCAGAGTGCCTCTCCAAAAAACCTAGACTTCAGTTGAGAGGCTCAAATCCATGCATGCACATGTAAACAAAGTAAGAGTGATACAGGGACGGACACACACAGATGCACACGCGATCTAACACACGGACACAAGCTATCGCTGTTGTACAGCCCTCTAATCCTGTTTCTGTGCTACTCCACCACTTCATTCCTCCACTTCCACCCCACTATAAACCTCTTTTAGTCCCTATGTCACCAGATGAGGGTTATGGATCTTAGTAAATTTACAGACTTACCACACCTCCAGCTCACACCTGTGTGAAGAGATTCTTATTGACTGTACTTAAGCAAATCTCTGCCAATAAAAAACTTCTGCAGGGAATCTTGAAGACAACATGTCGTGAGCTTGAACTGCTTCAGTGACTGCAAAAAAACAAAAAAAAAAACAACACGAGCAGAGCAGCATCCTCTGTTTCCTTCAGTTTATAATACAGCAAGCACAGATAATTAAATGTTTCGGTACCCTGTGTTCTTCGCTACCTGTTGCACAGTGTCTGCCTTGTGATGATGCAAGCTTACTTTCATTCCAGTAAGCAGGTTCTCATACGGTGAAGCTTTTGAATAACTCAGCATAATATGTTCTCATTTAATGCTTTCAAACAGCCACTAATTCACCTTTGGAAACTCATATACAAGCAATGTATTCTCTCCAGATTGATCCCAAGGCTGGCAGATAATTGAATTTCCAACTTTATTTTTCAGCTGTTTTTTTATTCCCCCTTTCAGCATAATTTAACTGCACATTATGATGAGTTGCCTTTGAGTTTCAGCTCTGCTACATGAGGTTAGAGTCAGTTTGTGGGAGGCGGTCATTTCTGTTATATCATGTCACATCTGCAAAAACTTGAACCCTGAAGGCTTCTGGCTAACACACCCAGACATGCATACACACTTCTGTTCTAAAAAAAGTTAGCGTAAGCATCACAGGGACTGAGTACACAGCTGTTACCATTAAATGCACACATGTAGGTGTTAGATACAGAAAGGTTGGTAGTAGAAGTCATATCGGATTGCCGCAGAAGCTGGAAAGTGTAAGGAAACTTTATCACTTTAGAGGCATTTAGAGGGATTTTCATAATATGCAGCTAATGCGCAAATTATGCCACTTCTGCACTAGCTCCTCTGAATGTGTGCATGTTTGCGTGTGTGATGCTCAAGCAAGAGTTTGAGATGAGAATTAGGTCATTTTGGTCTCATGGGAAAGTTAGAGTGAGAGAGAGACAGAGAGGGGGGAGGTTAAGAAGAAGGGACAAAAAAGATGATGAAGACACAAAAGACAGAGAAGAAGCAGTGATGAAGAGGAGGATGCAGCATATAATCACACTCAGATGGGAGCCTCCCCCAACACACACACACACACACACACACATAATTACTTTCTAACCACCGTTTTCGACTAGTGGTCCACTCATGGCTGCTCCCTATCAAGAATTCCAATTTCCAAACCCTTCATCTAGAAAGCAATGACCAAATTCCATCTGTCGCAGAAAGACGCAGAGAAGTTTAACTGCAATCTGACATGAGAAGACCCTCACAGGATGAGACTGTGGCCAACTGATATCAGGAGGTATTTCAGTTTTGATTTCACAATAGAGGTAACAATACAGAGAACTATGGACATTGTCTTCACTTTTATTTAGAAAAAACTAAATCATGTAAGCACACGTTGTAGGTTGTATTTCCTCTGCCAAGGAGGTTGTGTTTTCAGTGTGGCTTTTGTTTTTGTCTGTCAGCAGGACTACAGAAAAACTGAAGGCGTGGACCAATGAAGAACCCATTATATATATATATATATCTTTTTTTTAGAGCAGATCAGAATCACAGCTCAGTTACACAAATTATTGTTCACTTTCATTATCATTAGTCGTGTTTCCATCAATGAACTTCTATGCACATTTTGAAGATTTGATGGAAACACCGAACTCACACGACTGATCAGCTGTTTCCGCTCTCCCGGTCAAGACGAGTTGATGCAAAAGTTATATTGTTAAATTAAAAGTTGCCCTTTAGAATCAAATTCTCTCAATTTTCTCTCGTGGGTGACCAAAATTGTCAGATTAGCAACCTCTTTTTTATTATATTTTCTCTATATCTCTTCTTCTACTGTTTTCTTTCTTGTATAATCTTTTCTTTCACTGTTTACTGACGGATTAGCCTACAGCAATACATTACACTGCCATCTTCTGACGAAAGTAAGTTTATGCAACGTATTTAATTCAACATTCTTAATTCGCATTTTCTTTAATAATTTCGCTTCAAAATTCTTTAATGGAAACATGGCTACTGTGAGACGGGATGTTTGAGCTGCATTCATGTATTGGGAGAATATCTAAAAAAAAAAAATCAGTAACATTTATTGCTCAGCTGACCTATTTTCTTTGCTCTTCATTTCCATGTAAATAATGGAGAAAGCCATCACTGTGTTGTGTTGAAACAAAGTTGGAAGAAAAACTTTCCCGCTTTGTTGACCATCCAAAGAGAACATGAATGCACTGTGTCTGGTGGTTGGTTTGGTTTGAGTCTTTATTTGTGTGTTTGTTTGTTTGCCAACAAGATTGGGCTATTGAAAAAACACTGGCATGTTTTTCCATGTTCACTGTTTGCTTTCGTTTGCAGCTGTGAGCCAGCACCTCACAGACACTCAGCCATGACTTTTAGATGGAAGAAGACTAGACTGCTTGCCTTGGCGGAGGTCTGCACGCTCCGAGTGCTCGTCTAGTTTTGTTTGTCAATTTTTGTGAGTTTGGTTCAATATAACATAAATAATTCTGCATGATTTATCCATATATTTTTCACATCAACGTCCACCCTCATGTTTTCAAATGCAGATCACCCTGTAGAGATGTGGAGATAAAGGAGATATAACACTGTCTGCTCCTCTGACACTGAGACTGTGAGTGACATTAGAATTTCACAGTCCTCATTCAGTCTTAAATGTTCGGGAGGTGCACAGTGAGTGCCGCTTCTGGTGTAAATAGCCTGAAGCTACTGCTGGCGCCTGTACACTCCAGGCTGTGTAGTTTAACAGTATGCTGTTGTGTAGCATCTACTGTAGCTATGTATGAAATATCAATCAGCGCCTCTAACGGGATTTCGTTTCAAATGTCTCCCGCCGCATTCTTTTCCAAATATTAAATGTCTGGGTCGTACAAATGTAAATCAGAGCAAGACGATGGATTGGAAGCAGAAGAAGGGAAATGGCAGTCTGGTCATTGTGGTTGGAATTACACCTGTTTTCTGCATGAGATGCCTCCAAATGCATTAGGAGAATTTAGTGAGGCGATTGTTGTTCTCTCTGGCTGGATTAGAGCCTCGGAGGCATCGCAAAACACTCACACAGGCAGTAAGCAAGCGTGGACTAACAATGATGATGAAATGAAGAATCTAATTTTCGAAACGAAAAGCACATTATTAAAACTCTGCGGGCTGAATGAACAGGACACACAAACACTACGGGCATGAAATAGACTTATCCTGCATACCACATCAATGATTCATAGATGAGTAAAATTCCCACAGAGCCTTCATTGATGCTCTCTGACATCATGAATGTACCTACTTTATGAACACTCAGCTGAGAAAATTGCTTAGCAGAACATGTCTTATTACTTTAGTGGGATGCCGTTTTCTATAGTGGTGTTCTGTGGAGCTGTTACTATAAGCTACTTCTATAGGGTGCAGTAATGGTCATGGGGCCTTCAGGTCAACCTTAATGACTAGTTAACATTAACACAAGTAATTTATAGCAATGTAGTTAAACTGACCAGAAAACTAATCAGTGAGAAGCTGAAAACAGTTTTGTCCGTGCATTATAAATAAGCAAAGAGATAGCATGGTGGGGAAGCAGTGTATTGATCACAAGGCGAGCAATGCTTTTAAGACCTATATGTTTCAAATGCATTCCTGGAAAAGTCATAAAAGGGGGGGAAGTATGAAGTAACTTGTGTGTGTTAGAGAGGAAGGAAGGAGCAAAGAGGTTGCATGTGAGAAGGAGAGAGCAAAGTGAAGAGGAAGGAGGAGAGAGCACTGGTGCCAGACAAAGAGCAACATTCGGAGGGGGGAATAAGATTGAGATGAAGATGACAAGAAAAAAGGAAGAATGAAAGACAGAGACAAAGCACGGAAGATGACAGATGTGAAAAGCGTGAGGGAATGAAAGTGAGAACACTTCCGTGAGAAAGTCAGCCGTGCGCATGTGTGTGTGTGTGTGCTAAGAGAAAGAGAGTGCTTTTGTGAAATATTCAGTGTGATAGAAGACTTATAGAAGCAAAATCCCCTCCCTGGAGAGAGAAGAGAGGAAGAGAAGGGAGGAGGAGCAGAGAAGAGGAGGAGAAAAGAGCCGTGATTGAAGTTTTGGATAAGAGTCATAAGGCTGGAGACCATTTCAACAGAGAGGTCTCTGTTGTGAAGCTTTGTGTAGGACTGTCAGGGCCCTCTCTATTTTTAAAACCGTGTGTGGGTATACTGCTCACACCTTATAGCATCCAGCATACCTGTGGAGCCTGCTGGAGGTGAGCTTATGTAGAATCTTCTTCTGGGTTACCATTTTAGGAGAAGAGAAAGCGGCCTCTGGTTATCAAAAAAGAAAAAATAAAGGATGAGAAGAATTTTTGATCCTGAAAGGGAAGTTGTCTTTCCACTGGCCTTATTGTTCTCAGGGTCAAAATGTCACATGGAACTGCTTCACTCCATCGATCGGTATTTCTTTCTGTCACATGAAAGGTGAAACTCCAGGGAAATGCAGTTCTGTAGGCTCCTAAACTTTGAATTATTCACCATCGAGCATATCCTCTTCTTTTATCTTGCAGCTGTTCTGTAGAAAAGAGTCACCTGGCTGTATGGCGCTGTCCGGTTTTCCAGGTTTTAGCCAAGTTTCGGTGAAATAAAAGACCTTTGCAGGCATGGAGGTTGACCAGTTTGCCTCAGTGTCTCCTCTGATGTAGGAAGTTAGTCTTGCTTGTCCACGTTGGTCTCACCATGTGGTCAGGATCATAGCTGACGCTCATCTTCTCCATCTTTTCCTCTCTGATGTTTACATTTAAAAACCTAGACAAGGTCAAGGTAGGAGCTGGCAGGAAGAGGGTTTTTAAAGTGGCGAGTTGATTTCCCTATTCTGATGAGTGACTCATAATTATATGTCGTCATTGTCCAATGTCAAACACAAAAAGTACAACTATTTGTAAAATAGACGTAGGAGCATAAATTTGGATACATTTGCATACATTAGGCATAAATGTAGCTGAGCTGACAGTGAGGCCACTAGATTGCTCATGCACTCTAGACTGAATCTTGCATGTTTCCCTGAGAAATACAAATTTGGAAACTTTGGGAAACATTTTTGCTAAATACAATAAAACACTGTGTGGATTAATTAATTGGCAATACGTTTAGTGTACACAGACGTCACAGGGAGGCAGCTGAAGAGTGAGTATACAGTAAATACTTGTTTACTGCTATATTAATAATCTGAATGTCATGTACAGCACCTTTAAAGTGAGGTTACAAATAAGGAAGAACAATGAAACAAGAGTCAATGTTAGTCAACGTCTTGTTATTCAAGTCAATGTTGACTTTTTAGCCACACAAGCAGCTTAGCTCCAGAGATGGCAGAGATGTCTGTCAGTCAGCCACTTTGTCTCAGACTGAAATATCTCAGCACATATTGGATGGATTGGCACAACATTTTGTACAGACATTTATGGTTCTCCTACGATCCCACTCACTTTGATGATCTTCTGAGTTTTCCGAAAGCGTCGCCATGAGATTGACATTTACAGTTCTCAGTGAAATGTCTAAATGACAACGATTAGATGGATTGCTATGAAATCTGGTGCGCAGTAAAATGCCACATCTTTCTCATTAATATCTCCGGTACATTTTTGACCAATTCCTGGAAAAGTAAGTGTCTCTAATTTTACATTCTCATCAGCCTCAGCTGTAGTTTGTGTTGTGAGTGAATCAGCAAATGTGAGCATGCTGACATTAGCATTTGTCTTTAAGTACCTCTGTGCCTGTGTGCAGCCTTACAGAGCTGCTAACGTGGCTAGTCTTGTTTAAAATGAAATCAAAATAATAATCTTTCCCTTAATAGGTGCTTTGAGTTGCCAAAATAGAAGCTTGATTATTCAAGCTGTAGCTGTCATGAGTGGACCCAGAAAACAGCGATTTATAATAGTTTAACAGGAGAAATGTTAGTTGATTGGCTACAGCAATGCTTTGCTGGATGATGTCACATTGCATTGCTGCAAAAGTTTAGCTGAGTTCACCTTTTTCCCCCCTCAGCCCTCTGCACTTGCCAGGCCTGTTTCATCCAAATAAAACAGCTGTATTCTTCCATGCACAGCCAATGTTGGTCTGAATTCATCCTAAGACACCTGTCAATCAAAACAGCATGTCCCAAAGCACGCCTCTCTTTAAAGTTCAATGTTCTGTTTTTAGCAATCATGAAATATTACATTAAAGTTTTCAGTTTTGAGTTTTGATTGAACAAGCATCTTGTGGCTGTCAGACGATCTGCATCATATGTTTCTGCTTCAATGGCTCCAACATTCAGGCTTAAGGACTGCTTGTTGCAAACAGGGGTTTAAAAATTGGTCCCTTTCCCCCCTCACTGTGCTATCAGACCCCCTGCCCCTATATGACATTGACTTAATGCATTTACTCTACAATCATGGCCACACATGAAAAAAATCACATTCATATACACATCGGCTTACGCACAGAAATACACAGCAAAAGGCTCTATAAATACAGTGTGGAGGTAATGTTCATCGTGTAAAGTAGGCGGATTAACTGGAACCAGGTCAGAGCAAAGCCAGAGCATGCTCCAGCTTTTCTCCTATTTAGCTGCTTTTTCTTACTATTGCTTTTCTAGCTCTTTTTTTTGATGAGGTAGACTGGAATGGCTATATCCACATACCCCACACAACCCAGCTCCACAACCAGTGCTTGTTTCGCAACTTCCAGTACCATGTCTCCTCAAAGGTGAGCACAGAGACTGCCTGTCTCACACTTGTGTGAATGAATTATCGATCAAACATGCTGATAAATTCCATTACTCAACTAAGAGTGCAAAGTAGTGTGTCAGCATGTGTGCACATTCATTAAAAATTGTATTTTTGCGGTAATAAAAGTAAGTGATTGATATCTAGTAACTAGCGATCACTAGGGCCCATCATAATAGCGAGCACTGGGGACCCACTGTAACTACCTAACACCTCGTCATCAATGAAACTGTGAGTTTCTGCTTCATGAATGAGTGAAACCTACAAAACCATCCCGTGCTGCACCAGATAGTAGTTCTATTTTGGTCTTTTCTTAAAAGACAGGATTTTCAGAGAAGACTATGTTTTCTGTCTTGGAAGCTTTTTTCAATCCTAACTGAGGTGCTTAAGGCTGGGCCGTCTCTGTTTGTACAAGCATACGCCTTACAGTGAGAGAATAAGTGAAGGAATGAGAGAAAGTCATTGACACTGAGCATATCCATTAGTCCTCATACCTTTCAAAAAGTATCTCTCATAAGATGGCTCGCTGCAATTAAGCGATCAATGTGGTGCCTCTGTAATGGTACAGAGTGAGAAAGAAGACAGAAGAAGAGGGGAAGTGAAGAAAACGCAAAGGCCAGAGGGTAAGGAAACGGAGGATATGTGGCAGGATCCATGAAGGACGAGGTGGAGATGCTTGATTTTTATTCCATGAGTCAGACAGAGTAAAGAATGCACTTCAGTGAGGAAATCTGCCTTTGTTTCTAACCACCTCAGTATTAAACTCATCCATCCTGAGAGAGAGAGAGAAATATACAGAGAGGAAGGAGGGAGGGAGGGAGGCGAGAGAGAGAGACAGAGAGACTGAGAGAATATGTGTCTGCAGAGCAGTCATCCTTCACCTGTAGCTAGCAGAGATCTTGGCTTGCATAATGCAATGTGAGGATAAAGCCTCCTTTATGACCAGCTGAGCCAATAAATCCGGATCAGTTCTGACCTCTTTTTCTTTCCCCTTTCTATCTCCTCTTCTCTGAGGTTGTCTTTGCTACAGAGCGGACAGAGAATTGCAGCCGCTGAACTCTCTGCTGCCCAGAAACTCTTCCTGATTCCTATTTCTGCCTTTGCTTCTTGAAGCAGCATCGCAAAAGACCGCATTCGTCTCTTGAATCCATCCATGCATTCAACCAGGGTCGGAGGAAGTGGAGACACTTGACACTTCCCTGCTGGTCCAGTGAAAAAAAGCTTTTCAAATGTACCTTATTTTCCCAGCATGTTTAATTGCCTGTATCTGTCTCCTTCAACACTAACCATTCCCTCTGGTGCAAAGTCCCTACCATAATTGTTTTCAATTAAAAAGTGCTGTGCCGCAGCTGTCCTTAGCTTTCCTTCGCTACATTATATCGCTGTTCAGGGGAACGGCTACCAGAAGATGAGGGGTAGTAGTTTTGGCAGCCATGGTTATGATCCGATAGGGAGCCACAGTTGAAGGCCTTATAAAGCAGTGGCTTGTTGGATCCATCTTTACAACAGCTTGGGGTGTTACATAAGGGGTGATGTAGCCGGGGCTGGTGGAGGAAGAACAAATGATAAATCCAAATGACGAATATAACGAGCAAGCAATAAGTGACTGCTATGAAGATACCATTGATGCTTAAGTTAAAATTACTTCTGTCCATCTATCTTTTTTTTTTTTTTATCCTAATCCTTAGAACTGCAAGCAGCATCACACTCAGTTATGTGTATAGTATTTATGGGCTTCATTTGTACCTTTTATGTCCATTTGTCTGATCCTTGTCCTAGCTACTGTTTCTTGGCCCAGATTCTAGCCCAGTTTTAGCCACACTTTTTTGCTGAACTCAAAGAAACGGCAAGCCGAGACGGCCAACAATTCCAAAATTAGCTCTGCTCAGTCTGGACCAGCATGAGGAAAAACCCCAATTAACAGGTGAGTGGACTCAGATAACGTGAAATTGGGCCAGGTGGAGTATGTTAGAGTAGGCTGCCTGGCCTCCAGAGGGCTATTTGGAGAAAGGAAAACTACGTCAGGATGGTTTCACTGCCGCCTCTCTCTGTTCCTAATTTCTCTCCCACAAAAGGCCACTGCAGTCATCCACACAACAGTCTAATGACAGAGATAAATAAGGAGAGATGGAGAAAAATTGACAAGGCAGGGGCAAAGGGGTGTGAGAGATGGCCTGAGAGGAAAGAGAAAGGTGACAGGGAAAAGGAGAGGTGGAAAAATGAAGCATTAAAAAAGTGGAATAAGGGAAGAGGAAGAGGAGATGGAGAAATGACAGATGAGGACGAGGAGACAGAGAGGACAGCATATACAGGCTCGGGTAATGAATGCCACTTTAATGAAGTACTCTTTCTGTCTCTCGATCTCCATTGCTCTTTTTTCCTTCTAATCTATCTTGTCTTTCTACCCCTCCCTGTTCCTCTGTCGCTTCGAGTCTTTCTCTCTTTCCTCTCACACTCGAGAGCCATGGGGATAGGATAACTCATTACTAATTCATTGTTTCTCCCCACATATGTATTTACAAGGCCTTGAATACTGGTTAATTCAGTATCCTACAACAAAGTGCTGGGAGAAAAACTAATCTGTTATCTGTATGATTAAGCTGCATCCAAACTCCCGGCTGTGGAAGAATCTCTCGTCTGTCTTTTGTACTCTTCTATTCGGTAGGTTTCAGAGCAGGAGTGAGACCCCGTTGAGGAAAGGTTGGCAATCAATAACTATGTTGCACGGCAAGGTAATTTTAAGTGAACTTTTGAAAAGAGGAAAAGAAATTCGGTATAAATGAGATTTAGGATGACTTGAATAGATTCCATGAATGAAAAATGAAGCTACATTTGCCTAAAAAGTCTTTATGCTGTTATTTATTTCATGTGCGACAACCTTTCAAGTGGAGAGAAAGCAATATTGTTGGGGTTTCATTGACATTTGCTTTCTCCGCTCACCCTCTAGAACAAAACTGGATAAAAATGATTGGAAACGTATTTTCCTAATGGCATGTAGAGCTGAGAGCCTCAGTAAATTGTGCTGGCATACCCGTGCGTACGCAGTTCTTTGTGAAGAACATTCATGGCCTGAGCTGTGATAATGAAGATTTCATGAGTTTAATTCCTCCCTCGCTGTGTAGTGTTGGTACATGTTGCTTGTAGGTACCGGGCTTATTGGTAGAATTTGATTCATTGCTTTAATCAGTTTGTGGTTTCGCGGTTTCTCTCCAGTTTGGCTCTGCTGTTTATTGCCCCACCGCAACAGTACAAAACACACATTTATGGTTTGTGTGAAAGAGCCGCTGATGTCTCTGTGTGTTTGTGTAGTAACACATGCTGAAGTTCTTTCATCACGTCTGCCAGTGAAGTTGGTTCGTGCATGTGTTCTTCCATCTTTGTCTCTCTCCAAAATATTTCAAAAAGTTACAAATGAATTTGGCTGAAATTTGGTGAACAGATCCCTGGCCCAAGGATCAGTTGCTAAAATTTTGGCAGTGACCTCGATCTGGGATTCCTGCCACTGTAACGTTTTGTAGCTTTAACTGTCATATTGTTTTATGTACTGGGGAAGTGCACAAACCATAAGGAGTTTGGCTTTCAAATGCACAACAGAATATTGTATAGTGTACCATCACAATACTGCTATACAATGGCTGCTCTTTAGTGCAGTGGGGGAAGGTCAAGCACAACATAAAATATCTACTTTACCGGACAGATTTCCAGACAGCTGTAGTGATATTTGGTCTTGCATGGCGTTATTTGGGAATTATTGTGATAATTTACAGTTTTAACTACACATGCATTAATTTACCGCTCACATTCATCATGCCTGTGCAAGTAATCATTCGGAAATAATCATAATCTGGTTTATGTAAATTATGTAATAGGCAAGATGATGACTTCTGGCTTCATAATGCACTGCAATAACAAATCAGTGGGGGAGATCAAATTAAGATTAAGATATTCCCTTAGTAGTTCCTTAATGCATCCTCTGCATTTAACCCATCCTTTTACACACTAGTGAATTATCTAAACTCTAGCCCACGATACAGTATAAAATACCTGAAACTTTGAATTTTAGTCCTGCTAATTAGCTTTTTTATTCATACCTCGAGTGGTGTGCCACCACCTCAACTGAGTCAGTTGTACTTGGTGATACGACGGTTAAACACAATCTGTGCAAAGTTGTGTAACACATTAACCAAGCATTTATAAAGAGATATTCACGCAAATACTAAATTAATGCCTTAATGTGCACAGTTGGGGAAAAAAAACATGCTTATGTTGCTGAGACAGAAAGTGTGTTGGGGTTCACCAGGGGACAGAAGGCTCAGCTGGAGGAGACGGAGCAGATGAGATGGGAGTGTGTGAGAGCAGGAAGGCAGAAGATGAGCAAGGAGGGCAGGACATTAGAAACCTCTGGCACCAAACTCAGTTAAGGGAAAAAAACAAACATATGCTGTGTGTGCAGTTTATCCTGAAGCTCATCTTTATGTAACATAGGTGGTAATTTGTGCGTAAATAAGCATGGAAATAAGCTTTATAGCTCCACCATTTACCACTACTTTCATCCTCTTCACCTTAATGTTTTTCAACTTGGCCAAGTTTGCCAAGTCCTTGTAAAAAACAGCATTATCTTCGAGCCCCTGGGGCACAGAAGGATCATTACTCCCCGGCAAATATGGCGGCAGGGAGCGGACACTGTGCCACACTACACAGAGGGTTCGAAAAGTCATGTTGATGGATCGATGCACCTCTTAATCTCCTACAGCCACCATCTGTAACCTATCCCGGCTGCTGTGATGGAAAATCTGTGGTTGTGGACATGGTGGATGCAGATTGCGGCAAAGACTCTGTTTCCTGTCTCTCAGCAGCAGAAACTCAGTGGCAAACATTCACATTAAACCGTACGAGAATCAGAGGGTGTTTACTACATCCACTGTTATCAGCTATTACGGCATACCATTACATTATAATGGGATATTGATGCATGCACTGCACCACCATCTACACAAACCCTGGCATTAGATTTCCTATTGATTAAATCATAAATCTTTAAAAATGGCTTTTATCCGCTGGGCCGGGGCCAGATATCCTGCCCTCTTCCTCATCAGCATTAACCAATCTTTTCAACAAGAAATATTCAAGTTTTTTATACTTCTGTTTTAAATAGAACACTTCCTTCACCCGCTCTGTTCAGACTGCAGTGAGTCAACTCCGAGAAATATGTGGGCTGATCAATACCGCCAATGATACTGTAAACATGAGCACCATTCGTCCTTTCCATCCCCATCCTTTCTTCTGCTGTTTCATCATAATGGCATTACTTTAAACTTACTCCTATTGGATCATCGTTGCAATAACTACATTCTTCACACGAGACGAACTGTTCTGTAATCAATAAAAGCGATCACGAGTGACTGGTGGAAGCAGTCAAAACTCACTCTTCCATTTAATTGAGTTCAAACGGTGGAGATGTGAACTATAGGGTTATAGATCTCCGATTATATGATCATGTCAGCATTTTTCTATTCACTGCATAAATCCACCCTGCTGGTAAATTAAAACTATGTAAAACTGATATGCAAGTCAGCGGAATAACCCACTGTTGATGCTGGACTTGTTCAACAACATGACCAATCCGTGTTCCTTCAGCCTATAAAAGCCTTTATTTTTGTATTGAGTACTCACAGTTTTTTTCTCAGTTGCTTTGGTACATTTCTTGTCAGTGAATTTCATGAAAGACTTCGTACAAATGGCACCACACAATGGATCACCTGCAGAACCCCATTACTTGCTCAAAATTCTTTGCTGAGCTCTCAAAAGTGAACATTTATGTCAATGAACATGTCAGTGCCATCAGAAGTATTTTCTGTTAAATTAGGGCTGAGGTTTTGATGACAATGGTTGAAAAAATTCAAAAGGATGCATTCTTTCTGTACGGCAATTTCAACATAACAAAGTTAGACATTAGGGTATGTGGGAGATTGTATAGGAGTCACATTCACACCTTTACTGTTCATACTGTAATCTGTTGATAGACCATGTCATTGCCATAGAGAAAAATAGAAATGTGTATAAAATATGCTTGACAGATTCAACCACTCTGCATGTGATGATTGATGTAAAGATGTTTTGGGGGTGAGACTTTCCCACAGAGAATCAGTATAATACATTCGAGCAACATGACATTAGCAACTGATTATGTAAGAGTCAGCAGACAACTGTACATTATCATTTGCATGAAGTACAAAGCGTTTGCGACGTGTTCAAACGGAATGACAAATTGCTTTGTTTGGAGAATTTCAATTCTGGTTTGAGAAATGTATTAAAGCAACTGGGAGAAAAGCTGTAATACGTTGTACACTGACACGTCTGATTTGACAGATTATGTCAAAGCATTTAATTTGAGTACTTTGGCAAATGCTCAGCAGTTTGTTTGTGAAGTTTTTTTTATGTATTTTACTAGAAAAATACATTTAAAGAGTTTGAACTGTTATTTGGTTTTGTTGCCTTGATAATCATGTCATGTCAGTTTGAGCTATGGAATATTAAATTAGCCATTTTTCACTCACTACATCTTCTTAACCCTCACTTTGTTTTGGTCTTGTGAAAATAATCAGTGATAATATTGGCTGAAAAACCCATATTGTAAATTCATAGTTATAACCAATCGTGATACATGTACAAGATTGTCTTCATTCAAGACAGTCAATTATTTTCATTTTCAAGTGCCGACAATCAAAACATGTCATTGTTCCACACCTGGATCACACCCAAAAAAAACAATCATTGGCCCATGGTTTACAGTGACTTTCCATCCAATTTAATTGAAATCTGTTGTTACAACCAAGCAAGCAACAAAAGCAGAACAAAAGCAAGCAGATTTCAATTGTGATTCAAATGTTTGCTCAACAACAGTTGCATAAAAGTCCAATCTTATCTATCTTATCCAAGTTATTATTCTAACTTGAAGATTATTTACAAATCCATCCCTTCATCCGTTTATATGCTGCTGATATACATCATTCTTGACTGAGTACAAATCATAGGTCAGTCCGCTGAAAATCTCTAAAAATGAGTCCCAGACTTTTAAAAAGGCATCTGGCTTAACTGTGCGGATGAAGGTTAAAACCTGAGCTGCATCTTTCAATCTCACCAAAAAAAAAAAAGATAGCTGGCGACTACAAAACATACAGTGTGTGGACACCTGAACTCACACATGCCGTTTATCACTGAAAACACCTGTGTTTGATTATGTGCGTGGTGTGTTGGCTTGGCTGATATCTGGCTTGTCCAGTGAAACCCAAGGATAACCGGGTTTTTTTCTGTTTTTTTGTTGTTGCAATGAACAGAGTACAGTACACAATGAAAAAGCACAGAAATGATTTGAAAGCCTTTTGTCCTTTAGGCTGCAGCCTTTTCCACAAACTCTAAATGAGGTCTCGAGAGATGAGTTGAAACATAAAACACTGCAGCTTACAGGTTGGCTTACAGGACAACAGCTACGAAAGAGGGGATAGATAGATGGATGGATAGATAGATAGATAGATGGATAGATGGATAGATGGATAGATGGATAGATGGATAGATAGATAGATAGATAGATAGATAGATAGATAGATAGATAGATAGATAGATAACACACACATGGACTGATCCGGGTGAAACCACCATGTGACAGTGCATATTGTGAGGCTGACAGCTCAGCAGACAGGTGGGAACTGTGAGAGAAATGTTGTCTGATAGAAGCTTCTTCACACCGTGTTGTTACATAAAAACCGAGCGAGCTTTTCTCCCGCATCTGTCGGGAAACACAGAGCACACAACTCTCTCAAGTCAAGAACGAGACGAATCTCACGAGCGGCCACATTTTTTTCTCGCCTTGCCCCCCTTTTGTCATCCCCAGCCTCCTTTCCTCAGCCACTTTGTTCGCTCTCTTAGTTCAGCAACCTCCTTTAGTGTCTCTCTGGGGTGCAGTAGTGTAGTAGTCTACGCTGGGTTTTTCTGTGATGTTTTCTTTTCTCTCCGCTGCTCTCCTCGTTTATCAAATTGCACAAGCTCATATACAGCAGGTTAATGAGGCCAGCAGGGGGTGGACTCTGCTTTCATAGCAAAAAAAAAAAAGTGAAATATGATATACTCTCTGTTGTGTTTCTTGATAAACACTTAATCGCTTTTGATACCTCAGCTGCCACTAAAGCGATGCTGTTATCGTATACTGTACATCACCAGACGCCTCCCCTTCAGCATTTCAGCTATCAGTTATCTCAACTGCCCATTAAAGCATTAAAGCACCAGGCTTGATTTCAAGTCTGCAGTCAATATGCTGACCTAGTATGGAGAAAGTAAAGTAAAGGCGGATGCTTCTGGACTGTTTAATGCATAATTAACAAGTGAGTAACTGGAAAAAAGCGAGAGCTGGATGCAGCTTCACAGATTCAGGCAGCAAGGGAAGAAGGTGTGAGGGGGAAATGTGAACGCCTTCCTTTGCATTGACTTCAGAGAGCACTCACATTCCTACTTTTAAACATTAACACACACAGCCAGAAACTCTTCTAGGAGAATTTCAAAATGAGACTAAATGGGACCAGTTGAAACAGTAAAATGACACTTTGATGAGGAGTTGTAAATGTTAAAACCCACCCATTAAGTGTGAATGACTTCCCTCCTAAAACCATCTATTTTTACTGTAATGCTGCACATGAAGCCTTTGCATTCTAGAAATACTGGAAAAATACAATTTCTTCTGCAATCACGATGATAATAAGTTCGTTACAATCGCTCCACTGATGACTACAGACCGTTTTCACAGGCATACAGAAATTTCTCGGCTCTCACCACTTCAACAAGTCGGCTCTGCATATAACAGACTCGCATCTCGTTTAACTTTATGTTGGCACGAAGAGCAGACAGACACTTTTTCTGCTTTCTCTGTGCCAGTTTGGGAGATTATCACTGCAGCTGTTTTACGCGCGTTGGCCGCACAGCGCGCATCATCACCAGCAGAACAAGAACAAGAAGAAGCAGCAGCGCGGCAGAAAACATCTTTTGTCTCTTTATCGGCTAATTCTCTATCGGGATTAAAGTGGAGAGCGAAATGAATTCACCACGCTTTGAGTTTACAGCCCTCCGCGTGCCTTACCTTGAGTTGTCGCGGCTTGGAGAAGTGTGGGTGCGTGTGTTTGCAGCACCCCCTATCCAAAATGGAAACTCTGGTCCTACTTAGTGCTGGACGCGAGGAGGAAGAAATAAATAAAAAAACTATAATAATGTTTCTTTGTTGATGTGCAAGGAGCGTCAGAGAGGTTGAACTAACCGCAGCTCCTGCTCTGGCACGACTGTCTGTTCTTCGGTGAGAATTAGTTTGCTTGTTTCTGACTGCCGCCCTCCCTCCCACTCACTCTCACTCACTCACTGTCTCCCACCCATGAGAAATAAATAATCTTTCATCTCTCCCTCTCTCTCCCTCTCCCTCTCTCTGTCTCAGTGCCTAGCAGGTGGGCATATTTGAATAATGTGAGATCATTATTAAAGGCTGCTGGAGGCCCAAATGTGTGTCCTCCACCCCCTTCCAAACCCTGCGTGTTTTTTTATAACATAACTGTCTGTCTGTGTGTCTGTCAGAGGAGTTTCTCCGGCTGTCCGGTGTGCAGGCAGGCAGGCAGCGGATTGGGAGTGATCGGGATTAAACCGTGGGATTATACCTCAACATTCATCATTTCATCTCACACACTGGATGCACACTGGTGGACAATGACATCAGTCTTTGGCAGACGCAGACAAACAGACAGATTCATGTGGGTAGGGATGGAGAGAAACAGGAGAGAACGAGGAGAAGAAATGAGAGAACTTGGGAGAGGGAACCTTTCACCTCTCAGACTGATCCACGTGCATTAAAAGCTTCATGTAAAATCCTTTAGACTACAAGCAGGGCAGAAAGGGTCACCAGGGTGAGATATTTCCTGAGTGAATGCAATGTGTCTGCATGCAGCCCCGTGTGTGTGTGAGTGTGTGTGTGCGCGCGCGTGTAGTGGAAGCATACACACAGCCAAGTTTGTGTATGTGTGCCTGCATACTGACAGATGGCTACTGTAATGACGCAGGAACTAACTACTGGGTTTCTATGTGTCTGTGAGGTTGCATGCCTGTGCACATGCTTGTTAGTGGATTGTGTGTATATGTGTGTGTGTGTGTGTGTGTGAGGGGGAGAGAGAGGTGAATGCT
>CAFUXE010001052.1:309614-328686 GCA_903364295.1 Serranus cabrilla
AAGCCTAAACAAACAAAAAAGGACAAATATAACAACTATTCATATCATGACATTTTGCTGTAGTGTATTGAACTAAAATGTAGATCCATATTTTAAATAGTTTCATGAACCTCACATAAATAGTAATCGCCACATCTACATAAAGTTTGACCTGTGTCAGAGCAGACAGCTGGCACCCTGTCCATGACCCCGTTTATTGTAATTACTTGATGGATTTGTGACCCAACATGAAAAATGTAAAGCAGAAATCGTGTCAAAACCTCAAAGTAATCAGGTTATATGATGTGTTTATATGTATACTAATTAAACTGTCACTGCATTTAATGTATATCAGTATTTCCTTTTTTTTTTTTTTTTTTAAAGAAAACTGATCTTTATTTTGGTTGAACATGTAAATTGAAAATAAATTTCAATTGGCGTCACTCTGGGAGCAGGTTCAAGACAAATTTTATCCATTATAATGGCATTATTAAAATAATCTTAAACACAGATACAATTAATTTAGTGTTTAGTTATGACAAGGAAAAATATAAAATAGAAATAATTGAATAATAATAATAACAATAATCTTTGTTTACAAACTCACAGACCAATAGTCTCTGGTCACCAGGAGTTCTTCAAAGAATTACGGAGCCTTTATCCCCCAGTATGCTCGGTAAACACGTGCTCATGGCCTCACATTCCCGTGTTTGGTAAACATGACTCACAGGTGGATAGCAATAACGGGAGCATCAGTGGATTAAAAAGCAGGGCATAACCCTCTCACCCGCGTAAAGACAGACATGTGAGTGCTGACCCAGCATCAGCCAAATTAAATTACTACAAGAAATCAAATGTAATTCAAAAATATTTATTTGAGATTTTCCCCCCTGTTTAATTTAATTTAATTTAATTTAATTTAATTTAATTTAAATTCAAATTCATTTCAATTTAATTTAGCAGTTTGTGCAATTTGTCTTCTTCATGGTTAGGTTCACGTCACCTGTCCAAGGGGAACAAAATAAAAAATTATTAATTAATTATTGCATATATATAATAGTAATAATAATAATAACTTAAATTTATATAGCGCCTTTCAAGAAATCCCAATATGTGTGTGTGTGTGTATGCGTTTGTATATAATTTATTCAGTTTTATTTATTTGCTTTTTTTTATATAGGATAATGATAATAAAATAACATTAGTAATACATTTATCTAGTATTATTTTATTTTAATATAATAATAATAATAATAATAATAATAATAATAATAATAATAATAATAATAATAATAATAATAATAATAATAATAATAATATTTTAAACATTAAATCCATGTTTTCATTTCTGATCTATCTATTGCTGTCAATTATTAGAGCAACTTGCATTAAGTGTCACACCTAACTAGTCACAGGGGGACTCACTTTCCTTCTCATGATGTGAAACATGTGGAACCAGCCACATGGATCCGGTCCGACCAGCCACATGTTTAAGGGCCGGGGGGCCAGTGTGTTGTAACTTGTTGTTGTCCAAGGTTTTAACAGACATTGTCTGGCAGCATCCTCAACCTGAGATGAAGTATCACCTCCCCACATTCAAGTGTGCGCGCATGCACACTAAACAGACCCACATTCTCTCTCTGCCCCTGTGTTTTGAGACCACTTCTGCTTTCTGGAACGGTGTTGCAGACTTGCGTCTCCCGGGGCAGTCGGGGTGGATTAGGGTTTCCATAAAAGAGGATGGTCACTGTTGATTTTATTCAGAAGATCAGGGTAGAGTTGGGGAACCTACTCTACAAATCACACTTAAAGGCATATTGCTGTCGTTGGAGATCTCTGTAATTTCACAAAAGGGAGGTCACATGTCAAGGTATGTTATTTCTCTTTAATGTAAGTTTTCATGAAGTTTAACAAATTGATGTTGTTACAGTGATGTTTTTCTCAATAACTGTCTTATTTTCAATGTCAGCATGCCTTTGTTAGTGGTGAAATGCATGCTGCTGTGTGCGCTGATGCTTGGATCCATGTGTACCTGCATGCTGAAGAATTACACTTTATGGATTGAGAGGCACGACTGTGTCCAGTGTGTGGCCATCAACACGACCATCTGCAGCGGCTACTGTTACACACAGGTGACGTGTGGAAACTATTCATGTTTAAGATATAATATAATAATAAGATATAATAATATTTGATGTAACATCTATCTATCTATCTATCTATCTATCTATCTATCTATCTATCTATCTATCTATCTATCTATCTATCTATCTATCTATCTATCTGGTACTGTTCTTGTAAGGGTAATTGGATTTGACTGTAAATAATATTTGTGGAACTCAATTTGTTTTAATTTTTGATTTTGCAGTAATCCAAAACTTTTCAGATTAAATGCATTTTTTTGTGATCCAGTATCAGACTCTAAAGTAATATGACCTAACCCTGCTTGTACTAATGTACAATACTTAAGTAAATTTACTTAGTTACAGTCCACCACTGAGGTTCAACTTGTCAATCAAAATGAAAATCCCACCTGTTTGGGAGAACGTGATGTGGGAAGACACGATATTACCATAAATGATGTCACTGTCATTGACACAGACCTCGCCTTGTGCCCCGTTTCCTTTTTTCAGGACACTAATTTGAGAGGGCGGTTTGGGAGGAGTTTCCTGATCCAGCGCAGCTGTGTGCCTCTCTCCCTGGTGTACCAAGCCGCCCATGTGTCAGGCTGCCCTCAGGGTGTCAACCCGCAGCTGTATTATCCTGTGGCCCACCGCTGCAGCTGCAGGCGCTGCGACAGGCGCACACACAACTGTCTCCGCACCAGTCGGGCCTCTAATGACGGATGTACCATGAGCATTGGCGGTGCAAAGAGCACGACCCTGCCTGCTGTGAAAACTGGATAATAGCCTATGAGCAATGTACATGCAGGGCAAATGATACAGCTGTTGTCCCAGCAGTGTCTCGTTATGTTGTTTTCTCTTGTTTGTTAGCCGTAGTATTGCAATAAAACACTTTGAAAAAATACATGAAATGACAATATGGAAATTAATGAGTGCATAATAATTGTGATTCCATATTAAATATATCTGATATCTAACATAGGAATGGGTTCACATCAGATCTTGTGCGAGAGGATTTACACTGACAGGCTACAGCCCAGGATCACAACCTAAATAACAATAAAAACACCTGTAGATATCCATATCACACATCCTGGCACAGAGGTGCAAAAAAATACAGCAGCCTTTTCCAAAACCAACTAGTCAAGTCAACTACTTCTGATTGTATAAACACCTTAGAGACAAGAATACATCGACCGAATTACAATTAGCCATAATGTATGAATAATAAGAGGGGAAGCCTACAGTGTTTCCATGCAGCTTCAGAATCTTAATTAAAATGTTATGAAGTTGTCTACTCCAGTAACTGTCCAATCCTCTACCATAAAAACCACGCTCCCAGGAGATATAGCAACACTAACTAGCTTGAGAAATAGTGATATGGGGCATAAATACATTCACTGTTTAACACAACCCAAATAAAAAAGAAAGCTAGCTAGCACAGCCTGCTGCTGCTATAACAACTCTTTTAGAAAACACTTGCCTCCCTCTCGTGAAGGTTGCCCAAACTCTATTCCCAGTTTCTACAGAAAGTTTGACCATTGTTGACTCATATTTGTTTGCTGTTCAGTTTTAATCCTAGTCATGTTGGAAAACAAGCTCTCCCTACCGGCGATTGTTGTCAACAGTTTTAAACTTGCCCCTAGCCAAACTTTTTTTTTTTTCTGCCACTATCCAAACTCTCCCGGTCAAGTGACCTGCAACATCATCATCATGATAGACACAGTCAGCAACCAATCAGAATATTTCCTTATTAAGAAAATATTATTTATTAATATTAATTATTATATTAACAATATTATATTATTTCAAATAAAGTAACTCTAAAGCAACACACACTGAATTGGTTTACATGACCTGATTAAAAAGAAGATGATAAAGAAGAATCCAGACTTAGGCGACAGTTGGTGTGTTTTTGGAGGCCCCTAGAGGTTGGAGGCCTCTTTGCATTGGTAAAAGCTGCTTTGCAAGCATGCACAAAGCCTATGTGCACATTTCGCTCTAACTCCTAAAGAAAATAATTTTGCACACCAAACACCAGCATTAAATGTCGGCATTAATTCATGTGGCTGTATTGTATGGCCCTGTGTATGGCAACCCTGCACGAAAGGTTGGGGGAAAATTGCATCATGCTCACCTGTGTGGGGAAGGTGCCTGAGACGAGTCGGCCCATCCCACTTTGTAAATACACTCTTTTCATTGAACAAGACGCCAGGTCTGACGCGCCCTGACTGCTTCACGCGCTTCCTTGCTCCTTCCCTTCGTTAATTCAATTAGGCCTGCAGCGGCGCGGAGGAAGAGGCTGCTGCTAAACTTTTCATTTCAAGGTGAGTGGTGCATGCTCTTACCGATACTTACCTTAATTATACGGTAGGATTCGTTCAAGTAATCCGGAATTAAGCAGCAAAGCAGGGTGAAATTAGTGTTACACCTTATTTTGTAACCCATGCAATCATGTGTCCTGGTTTAAAGTTTCACCTTTTAGAAAAGTCCACCAATTTAAAGTGATTGCAGCAAACCGGTAGCACTCACATGTCCCAGCTCTACCTGACAAGACACAATTAAGAAGCAAATTCATCAAGAAGAGCTTTATTATTTCTAGGTTAGGCACGTCTGAGTGAAATGAACCAGAAGTTGCACAGCAGCCGCAACTCTGTCATCTAACCTAAACCATTTGACTGCTACAAATTTCATAAAATTGCAGATACATTTATATTCTTTACCCACTTGGTGTGTGTATAGTTGTGTGATCATGTTTTTTTGGACAGAGGACCTGTTTGCAACTGGACTATATTCTCTCACACGTTAGACAGGTGTATCCTTGGAAGCTACTTGGCTCTTGGTTTGATTTTGGTGGGGTGATGACTGACCCAGGCTCCATTTCTTGGCTGGTGGTGCAGTGGGTGGAGAGTCATGTCCAATTTATCCCCAGGACTGTGGGACAGGACTTGCCTCCCACTATATATATAACCCTGAGTTTCTTTCTACTCCTGCCTTGCTCAGTGTCTCTCGGGGACTCTCAGCCTGCTCTCCCTCTGCGGCCTGCTCATTTGTGCTGACCAACTTTTGCACCCACAACACCAAGAACCATGGCCCAGCAACAGCAGATAAGGTATGAAGCGGCTTTGTGCACCAAACCCTGGAGCATGACATAGCATGTAGAGCAAAAATAGGAATGCTCTGATTATTTCAGTACATTAATTTAATATACTAAACATTTGTTGTTTGCCATCTGTCTCAAGAGCTAACTCATCAAATCATAAGATGTGTAATACCTCCTGCACATGTTTCATTTACTCTCTCAAAAAGTTATTTTTGGGTGAGCAGATTCCCAGAGACACATTATACCCAGTTCTTTAGCAATGCCAGTGCACCACATACGACATACACACATGCTTAAAAAGCTAAATGAAATACTTTCGCATGCAAATAATGTCTTTGATCTTGTGCTATAGCCGGCAAATCCTTTTTCTGCTTCAGTTCAGTTTCAGGAATTTCTGTAACCTCACCTCACAGAGCCACACCTTCACTTCTTATGTAAAAAATGTTGTCTGTTTTGACTTGTCTTAAACAGCCTCCCTGCCAAACTTATTAATGGAGGGATTGCAGGCATGGTAGGAGTCACCTGTGTGTTCCCAATCGACCTGGCCAAGACCCGCCTGCAGAACCAGCGCAGCGGGCAGCAACTCTACAAGAATATGTAAGAACTATATTAAATGTGCATATCTACTCTATTAAAGCCCTTTCTTTCCATGCAAATTGTTGGTCTGTTTATCATGAATTTACAGTAAAGCTTCTGATGTTTTTTTTAAGGATGGATTGCCTAATAAAGACAGTTAAATCTGAAGGCTACTTTGGCATGTACAGAGGTAAGACTTGTCACATTGTTCATAGCACGTTGACCTTATGTGCCTGAATAGTCTACATGAATAGAATCTCAGTGATATCAAACATAAGTTTTTGTAACTTTTACAATTTATGTATTGATAATTTAAACCAGACTCCCAAAGAGGGATGCTTCAATTTTTTTATCCTCCATGCTGTCAGTGCTTGGATAACATTTAATGTAAAGTTTAATAAGTGGTTCATCCTGTAAGACAGAGACCATATAACCACTTAATGTTCTAAAACAATGGACATTTTATGCCTCACATACACCTCTGCTTCTTTATCTCATTATTAAAGGAATTAATTTCACATCAGAGTTTGTCAGACATCCTGCAATATTCAAATGTTTCACTGAAATGAAGTTAATCAATGCTTCTTATAGGTGCTGCAGTAAATCTCACCCTAGTAACCCCTGAGAAGGCCATCAAACTAGCTGCTAATGACTTCTTCCGCCACCAGTTGAGCAAAGACGGGTGAGTCGTGGAGCTCAATAAGACAGACTCCTGTACTGCGATGTCATTCTCTGTTTTTAACCCCGTTCACGTGTCTTCAGTGGCAGGTTGACGGTGTTCAAAGAGATGTTGGCAGGATGCTCTGCAGGAATGTGCCAAGTCATTATCACCACACCTATGGAGATGCTCAAGATCCAGTTGCAGGATGCTGGCAGGCTAGGTAACTCCAAGGACATGAGCAGAATACATTACCGGCATCAGATAATGCTCTGGGATGTTCTTTTTACACCCCAGTGAGAAACCATTACAATATGTTTCCTGTGTCTGCCAGCGGCCCAGCAGAGGGTATTGCCAAGCGTAGTCACGACTTTGAAGATGGGGGGCACCAGTGCTGTTCTGAGCCGCTCCTACAACACCAGCCCTATGCCTCAAACCATGCGAGTGTCTGCCACACAGATCACCAGAGAGCTGCTGAGAACCAAAGGCGTCACAGGACTGTACAGGGGACTCGGAGCCACACTAATGAGGTGAGATGGGATTTCATACTCACACTAGTTTAACTGTTATTCCATCTTTGGTCAATGATCTGATAATGTGGTGCTTGTTTTGTTGCCTTTCAGGGACATCCCGTTCTCTGTTGTGTACTTCCCTCTTTTTGCACATCTGCACCAGCTCGGCCAGCGCTCATCTGAGGACCCATCTGTGCCCTTTTATTGGTCCTTCATGTCTGGCTGCCTGGCTGGATGCATCGCCGCCGTGACTGTCAGCCCTTGTGACGGTGAGGAACTCACTCTATGCTGATAACTAGTCACTGATCATCAGTTTTATTTTATTTATTTTCTAAATTCTCAACTAATACGCTTTGTATATGATGTGCAGTGGTCAAAACAAGGCTACAATCACTGAAAAAAGGAGCTAATGAGGAAACCTACAATGGAGTGGTGGACTGTGTCAGGTATTAGCCACATTCATCAAACATTATGCCTCATGACTGGCACAGGTAACATGCTAACCCTGGGATCTCTCTCCATTGCAGAAAGATCCTGAGAAAGGAGGGTCCTGGAGCCTTCCTTAAAGGGGCCAGCTGCCGGGCCCTTGTTATTGCCCCACTCTTTGGCATTGCACAGGTTATGTACTTTGTAGGGGTTGGAGAGTTCCTGCTGGGGTACACACCCTACAACATCTACTCTGCATAAACGAGCTGTTTCCTAGTCTTTCTGCCACCTCATTAAATAACAGGCAGCTATGCTCTGGGCATAGCCATGGAGCCAGCTCTCTATAACTGTGTACCTTCTTTATTGTTGGAGGCTTTCTGAGTAAAATGCTGAAGGGACCAGAGAGATGCCATTTGTACTTCAAAATGGTTTCAGATTATGCCTTTAGCTTGACTAAAACGTATGAAGAGACTGAAACTTGCCTTTCCATCTGTGCTTGAATGCAGCTTATTTCGGGAACAGAACAGCTTTCCTCACTGAGGGACCTGATGGTCCGTCATTAGTCACCATTTCTTTCAGATCAGACTTGACTCCAGTCTTGTGGCACCAAACCTTTTCCCCCTTTTGTCTTAGATTTAGCCCCTATCCCTAAATCAGTTTGTCTCCACGGTAACCCTAACCTGAGACCACCAGGTGTGATGACTGTTATATGGCAGACTATTGGAACATAACTTTAACCCCGTTTTAAAGGGTTACATGCGAAACTGGGATGTCAATCCCTGTCTATGTATATAATGTAATTGTTTTTAAAGCAGATAGGAACAACTTCTCTGACAAAATGATTGGCAGTTTTTCCCTTCTAAACTGCCTGGTTTGGAAAAGATCTGGAAAACATATTGTTTAAGGTCTCATAGCTTCTGAACAACAACATTTGGACTTCCTGTCCATGCTATACAGTCATCCTGTATTGTATTACAAGGAGTGGTTTCCTGTGCTTTTGAATGCCCATTTATCTACACTGCTTTATAGTTAGTAACAAGACTGGCGCTGACCCTAGGTGCTTTCTGGTGTTTATTTTATCGGCACAATGGTGGTTGAGGTGTTTGGATTTTTTACTGGGCTGTGGATCTGTGGCAGCATACACGACTCTGTTTAGACCTGCTTTTTGGTGGAGCACATGTTGCTTGATGGTGGTAAACTGATGGGAAAGACTTTGTTGATGGGATTCAATGTGCTTTTGGGACCAAGTCTTCTGGAAAAGGTGAAACATGACCTACACATAGCCACTGTCTCTTAGTTGACTGTGGTTGTCTGTGACTGATCAGGTTTTCTTTTAGCTGGAGATACAGGAGCCCACACAGGAGTGTGTCCTGTCAGGCATTTAGAAGCAGGAAAATGGAAAATTTCATGGGTCAAACTACTTTTAATAGTTGTATGTATATATATTTTTGTTTTTTTTTAATTTATTTTTTCTCAGACTGTGCAAATATAACCTCAAATTAAGAACGGTTCTAACATTTCAACAGTGTTTCAACCAGTTGAGAAGATAATTATTTTAAGTTCATTTTAGAATTACCCATGTAAATACAGATTTCTAAATGCTGAATAAATATTTATAAATGCAGTGTTTACTTGTGTTATTTGTGTGTAGATTGAAGAATTGCACATTCAGTTATGTATTCTCAGGTGGCAGCAGGTTAACTGTAGAAGACTTACTGTAATGCTTTTTCTGATGCAGTTTTGAAAGTTGTTACCATGCTCCTCTACACATGCATCACTGGCATGGATATGAAAACGCTCATGCTGCAGTGTTGGGGTAACTCTATGCTGGGGAGTCCTGGAGCCTCTGGCACATCACCCACATAGCTAAATATTCAGCTGTCCTTGAAGCTCAAATGCAGAAAGGTGAAACTCTGACATGCGACTAAACCTGGAAACCTATTTAATCACAGGGGATATCCAATACAATCAGCTGGGAAGGAACATAAAATCACTTTACAATGTAGAACATTCTAAAACATTTTTTTTTAAAGGCTTCATGGCTCATTTTGATTCGTCACAGGCTGCATTAAAGCCATGCTTAAATATAACTCATTGTTTAAACATCCAGCAAACTATTTCTTGTGCAGTTTATTTATGTACTACAGGGAATTAGTCCTGGCTTTCCTGGTGATCATGTGATTCCTTCTAAATATATACCTACAACTACAGTATGCACTGCTCCATTTGGAAATCTACCAGGATCTAGAAGTAGTGTAATGATTATAATCTTTTTTTCTATTAAAAAGAGTGACAATTCTCACTTCTATGCCCTTTTCTCCAGTGTTCAATGTAAATAAAACACTTAATTCTCACATAAGATCTGATGAGCCTGAATAAATTGCATTTGGAAACATGTTGGGGTTTATTTCAGCACCGGAAAGGACTAGAAATATGTTGACTTGCTGATGTATTTTCAGTGCCTGAAATAGCTAGTGGCGTATGTGACAAAGTCTGTGCGTGTAATGGTCGAGGCTGATGCTCATATCCCGATTTAAAGATGCATCTGATGACAGAGATTTAACAACTTTTTTAGTAAAGAAAAATACCATGTAAAGCTACTTATCGGGGAAATTTCTGTAAAAATAATCTTTTTAAAAAATTGGAAATAACCCTCAAAACAGATAACAAACGTAAACCTCTGATTAAATAAGACATGGGGAACAGTTTAAAACATTAAAAGCTTTATTAAACTTCAAACACCTATCTTCCTGAGAAGCCTGGAATGGTAATAAATTAACACAAATCAACTACAAAAGGCTCGACTGTGTACACAGTGTCTTTTTACATGCACAGTACGTTACATCTCCAGATTTGCTTCCACAAAAATAACCGAGGAACGCAGCAACAGCTTTGTGGATCGAGTTGCACTAAAATGTTCCTAGTTTATTCGGTTTTAACTCCACGGAGCATCTGAAGTGACAGTCTTGTGACTCTGCCGTGTCTCCTCTCTCCTCAGAGTAAACACTGCCTGCTGGAGTGGGAAGAAAGCTGTCGTCCCCTCACTTGCGTCACATTACACTGAAATCTAAAAAAAAAAAAAAGATGACCACATAGCTTGTTAATTTTTTATACCGAAATAGTTAGTTGGCAGAGAAGTTGTTGTTTCACCACTCCGGCTCTTTTGGCAGAGAAGACACAGCAGAGTGTGACACTTTAAAACACACCAAAAAAATGGCAAGTCGAATGTGTGTGACAATTAATTGCAGTCCAACTCTAAAAACATATGTACACTTTTGCTACGATCATTTGTTACGTTCAGACGGCCCGTTCAAAAATAGCTCGTTATCAAAGAAAGGCACATTAAGAAGCTTTTAGTCGTGTGGATTTTGACCATCCCAAACACTGTCATGACTACATGAACACTGTACAGCTACTGCAAGCCTCCGTCTACAAACAGCATGTTAAACAATAACTATCACATCAACCACAAATAATGTACAACTACAAGAAAACTCACACATATTTACATAGCAGAGTCCTGTAATGAACTCTACAGAATTAAGTGGCCTGATTGAAGCTGGATGAGTGGAAGTGAATCCAGATTGGGTGTATATTTCCACCCCTCTTCTTCATCTCCTGAGGTTCATGAGATGAGAGGAATATGGGAGTACTATCTCAGTTCTTGTTTTGTTGTGGGCGGTGTACTTTAAGGCACAGAGGGGGAAAAGATGGAGGTGTGAAATGATCAAAAGCCTGGCTTGGATGACCAAATTTCACAGCCCCACTGCCTATGTTTAGTTGACCGGCTGGTATATATTTAGCCTGTAAACATGTTCCCTGTCCCATAAGTCAAGAGGGACTCAGAGATACTCTCTTACATAAGAGACCGTATATATATATGCAGAGCTTTTCCTTTGGGATGCAGAGGGGATTTGGTTTTTAGTTCAGCTGGTTTGACATTGAGATTTTTATTTGTACTTTTCTTAGTGCTCCAGGCAGCTTTTAAAGTATTTTTTTGTTTCAGAAAAAGACCTAAAACCAGTGGCATTGTTTAAAAAATATGCATGGTATGCTGTAAATGGACTAAAAGTGGCGGGTATAGTTGCTTCAAGGAAATAGTTTAAAAGAATACTTATTCGCTTTCCTCTGAGTTAGATGAGAAGATATGAAGCTATAAGTGAGTGGCCTTAGTTTAACACAAAGACAGGCCGGCTAGCTGTTTCCCTCTGTTTCCTGTCTTTGTGCTAAGCTAAGCTAACCAGCTGCTGGCTGCAGCCTCATATTTACTGTACCGACAGGAAAGTGCTAATAGTCTCCTGATCTATCTCATAAAAAGGAGAAGCCACAAGACAGTGAAAAGGATGTTTTGCCCAAAATGTTGAACTATTCCTTTAAGATAAAATCATCTTTTTCTTGTAGAGAGCATCTGTGAGGATCGTATAGTTCATAGCGTGTGTGTGTGTGTGTTTGTGTGTGTGTGTGAGAGAGAGCACTGCGGCTGCACGATGGATGCATTCCCAAAGCATTCGCTGGCCATTCCCTCTCTTGACACCTCACTCTGAATCCACCAATCAGGATTCCCTACGAGATTCCAGACAACCTTTTTTAAGGCTGCGGTCTCACATGACACAACATTGCTGTACTTGTGTGTCTGTGTGTGCTCGTGTGTGTTCATTCTGTGCGCGCAGATAAGCGAACTCAGCTGGTTTCACCTCAGATTGCTCTCTCTGGGGCTAAAGTTTCCCACAGCCATGGGGTCAGTGTCAAGGCTGTGTGAAAAAGCATTGGCACGCCCGCGACAGTATGTGGGTTACGATTTATAATGGTCGCCAAATGGCCATGAGGAAAAACTATTTGACAGATTGTCAAGTCAACATCAGAAATTAAACAGTTCCCATCTGGAAATGTGGTCTATGTATCATCAGAATGGTTGGAGAAGGTAGAGCATGCTATCTGCTTGTGTCTGCAAATAAATAAATACAGGAAAAATAGTGGAAGATCAGGCCAGGAGAGCTGATTTAAGCACCATAGTGAAAAGGATTTTTTTCAACATGATTTGCTGGGTCCCTGCATGGACCCTGGATTAGATTTGATCTAGAGGCTGTACAGTCTTTCGGGGCTGGGTACAGGAGGGGCAGAGGTAACGGATCCAGCTTAGATGACCTCCCTGCTGTTGCGAATGGCACAACAGAGCACCATACTGAAGATCATCCCAATGATCTGTTGAAAGGAAAACAGCATTTATTAAATCATTCTCACTTATAATGTATGTGTAGTTGTGTGTGTTTCTTCTCAGATCCTGATCAAGCAAAAACCTTTAGGCTGAAGAACTGAAGCCAATGAGGAAGTGCCTTAAACCTGCATACTTACTTATGGCCAGAAGGGGCGACTCTATCAGACCTACATCTCACTTGAATTATTAACAAAGTAAATATATTCCTAATGAGTTTAGGGTCTGAATCACTTGTTTCAAGTCTTTTTCAATACATTATGATGTTAATTTAGTAAATTATGGTCTTATTTAAATTAAAATAGATGATAAAGCTTGGTATACTTTTGGGTGTGGCTACCTTGCAATTGACAGGTCACTACCACAGTGCACTGTGCTTTTTCACCTTCGAACTTTGACCCTTTTACAATGTGTTTTCACAACATGAAAGTTAATTAAAACATTTGGTACACCCCTCTCAAATTGAGACTTCAAAGTAGTAGTGCGTAAACCAGTGGGTGACGTGACATCACAGCGACATGTCTACTTCTTATATCTAGTCTATGACCTTGACTTACCATGACTCCAGCAATGCCAATGCCCACATATCCAATGATGTAGAGTTTACTGTTGAAGAAATCCTTGATGCCTGTCTCACAGTCCTGCAGGCCAAAGATAACAGGAGTCAAGTAGTGAATCAGGATGATTTGTTTGGCACCATGACTCATTCATTAGACAACAGAGGGGCAGAATTGAATTTCCGCCCTGAGTCCGGAGCTGGGGACAGATCTTACCTTGGTATCTGCTGGAGGATCAGGGCAGGGGCTCTCTATGGTTCCACAACAGTTCAGCTGAAAGTGGGAAGACAAACAGTATGTATGAGCAAATAGCTTTAAATATGTATTTTTCTGCATTAAGAACATAGTGTGTCACCCGAAACATGTTTTTTTAACTTACTACTTTCTGGTATGAGCTGATTAATGTGCCGTTATTGTTCTCATTGTAGGTCGTAGCGTAGAAGGTCTGAACGTCTTTGATAATCTGTATGAGAGAGTTAATGACGTGGTGCCATCAGGATTCAGCAAACTCATTAGATTACTCAAGCTGTATGACATTTAATGTACCTTATCCTTGTTTAAAAATCCAAAGACCCCCGCTGCCACCTCTGCACCAAAGATGATCAGCAGACAGGCAAAGAACTGAAAAAATCCACAGGAAGGATAGAGACTTTAATTAAAAGGTATCCAGCGGAACATTCCCAGACAGAAGCATTTCAGTTCAGGTTTTGCTCTTGTAGTTGGTTCGCATTTGCACTCACTGAACCCAGCAGGCATTGAGATTCACGAACAGCTCCACAGCAGCCGAAGAAACCCACCAGCATCACCAGGCTGCCAGCACCTATCAGGATGTACACCCCTGGAGGAACATGGAAAAGACCATTAAAAATACAGCCAGTACCTGATAGTCATGAGGCCATCAACCATCAGTATACCTTTTAATTTGATTCATTAACAGCAACAACCATACCATGTTCAAAGTCACTTATATCACCGTTCTTCTCCATTGATGATGCTCAATTTGAACTTCAGCAGGTCATCTTGACCATATCTACATGCCTAAATGCATATAGTTGCTGCCACATGCTGGCTGATTAGTTACTGAACAGTTGAACAGGCGTTCCTAATGAAGTGGCCAGTGAGTATGTATCTCTGTTAACAAGCTCAGCTTTTCCCAGCTAGTTCATCTTGCAGGTTTATTTTACAGAAGAACCAGCAGGGGGCAGCATAGTGCTAGAAATGTAAGTTGAAGCTGTTACTCTTGTGATTGCCAAGTAGTGAAGCTCACACACTGTTACTCACATTTCAGACTGTGCTATTTCTGTGGTCATTGCTTAGATCCTTTCTTTAGGAGCGGACCCGTTTATTGTGCCTTTAAATTGTGCCCTCATATGAGATACCTTGTTCATAGACTCAGATATAGGGGGAGCTCTAAGTGGGACCTCCTTAGATGCACTGATCTCCCATTAACCCTCTCATTAGGGCAGGTACATCATGGGTAGGTCTGCAGGGAGGAATCCAACAACAGATTGGTTCCACCACTTGTGCAAGTGGGGTATGTTGCCAGGCGACAGCTCTGCAGAGGACGGGGTGAGGGAGGACGAGTCAGCCCCCAGGTGATGCAGGCTCAGGTGGGAACGAGAGAGGAAGACGGTTCATAGGATCCTGATGTGTCAACAAAAGACTTGATGCGATACAATAATTGCGTCATAACCTTTGTTGTTAGCGAGGAAAGTTTAGAGAAGCTGCTCTTCTACTTGGTTTGGGCAGCAGAACAGGCTACTGGCTTTCCCTCAGGCTCTTGGTCTGATGGTGTTTGGCTTTTTCTTATAATACGTCAGCTCCAAGTACAAAGAAAAGGGGAAGTTTTGCGAGGTCTTGGCGCCATGGGAACGAGGCAAAGCAACTGTTGAGCACTCTTAGCTGTGTCCGAGGGGAGGGGACAGCGCTCTCACTGTCAAAGCCATGTGTAGTACTAATACTCTCAGAGGACCTGAGGGACGCCAACCATCCTCAATCAAACCACACTGACATCTGAGTCTTACTGCATGAATTACAGTCAAAGACAGTCAAAAATAATGAAATACCTTTACGGTTTTACAGGCTTTTGTAAGTAAAAACTCTTGTCTACCATTACACAAGCTTATCCATCCTACAGTGGCTTTAGAGAAGAAAATAAATCAGGTAGTTTAGTCTGGAGACTGTTAAAATAACTGACATTAAATTTAAGTATGGCACTCATTGCTGTGATCCCACAGTGGATGTAGAAGGGTAGTCATACACAGAACAGCTAAACATCTCTTTTTATTCCTCTCGCCCAGTCATTTCATTTGATGTCCCATCTTAAATTTTCCTTCATATGTTTGCCATGGATCCCCATCTGTTTCTCTGATTGCCGTCTTCCATATGACTTTTTAACTGTCCCAGCACTCAGTCTCTCCTCATCCTTCATCTCTCTTTCCATCTGGGCAGGGCGGCCGATTGAAAGGTGATTAGCAGCCATGTGGTTTCCCTCGTGTGTTTGTGCTCTATGTGCAGCAGTCATTTCCTGTAATTCGCACTCATCTCCACCGCGCAAGAAGCAGACACGCGCCTAATGATCTGAAAACCTGAAAGCCTGTTGCATTTGGATAATAATCTGTTTATGGCAAACTTTGTGTTGGGATGTCCATTAAACTATGATACTCAACATGCACACAGTTGCATAGAGGCACTAAATAGTTTTCCCTCACACCCAATTTCTGAGCATGTGTGCTTGTGTGTATTTAAATGATGTGCATGGAAACCTGTGGGTGGAATATCCCCTCTGTCATAGAGACACATTTATTTAAAGGCATACACTGAAACATGCATAAACATTTAAAGCTCCACTCGACTGAGAAAAACAACAAATATTGTATTATAATCAAATGTAAAGATAATACTTCCTCTGTCTGCCTATAGGATCAGGATCAGGATCAGGTTACTATGAATTGTCACAATTTGCAAAATCCCTGGTTTGATTTGAAGAGCTACAAAGATGTTGCGATGTGATACATTTTCAGTGCTTTTAAAATAAGGAGAATGTGTTATAACTTTCCATATTTTATTCCTTATTTCCATCATTAAAGAGTCTAATTGCAGATACTTCAAAGTGAAACAGCTGAACTTTCCCTGACCTGTTCAGAGTGGTTTCAGAACAACATAAAAAAAGACACAAACATAAGCAGCATATGCAGTGCTCAGCACATACTTTGAACTAACTTACTTTGAAGATTGTGAATTAGGGCACAGCAGAATTACAGTTTCACAGTATATCACGGGATGAAAATTGTTGGTGATCTTACCATGTGCATTTGTTTATTTACCAAAAAAAAAAAATACAAAAATGCAGCCGGATGGATAATTTCACCTGTGTGCGCATCTCATTTCCTCCTCTTCTTTTACCTTTTACACATAATTCTAATAAAATGGTTTAAGTTTTTTTAATGGAAAGGGACAGGGACACTGTCTTTTATAATAATGATAGTAATAATTGTTCAATAGCGTAAACTGTAATACCATGAAGCATATATTTTCTTAGGTGGTTATCGTACCGTTAAATCACACACTATTGCACACTATTGCAACTTAAAAATCTGCTGTGAATTGTTGAACACATTCACATTGCAGCATATTGTTGCACACCTACACTGTGTGTACATTGACTGGAGATTACCTGCAGTGTGCTTTTATACTCACCAATGAAGAAAGTGTCTGGAGCCTTGTCACCATTGAGAAGAGACACAGTTTCAGGGTCAAAACGCAGCCACAGTCCCACTGCCAGGACAAAAGATCCCATCAACTGCACAGAGAGATAAGAGAAAGCCTTGTTATAAGTTTTTGTTACATATGTCAACTTCTTTCAGATATAAAAGCAAAGTAAGCTCTAACAAACACAAGGCCACTGCAGAGTTGTCCACATGCGGTCCAGACTCAGGCTGCCGGGTTTAATTGTAACCGAACCCTCATAAAAACCAACTGTAAATGTAATAATCATTAAAATGCCACATGGTTGCAGACAATCTTTATTACTGTCTGTAACTATAAAGTAAAAAAAAAAAATCAATTTTCTGTTATTTCATAATAAAGCATATGTGTCTTATCCTTTATATCTCGGCCTAAGATCTGACATAATGGCTGTAAATTGGTTTCAGCATTCATCACATACGTAACGCCTGTTTTCATCCAAAGCACATTAGAAACGCAGGATTTTCAGCTCTTCAGAGCGCTTGTTCTTTTGCTCTCTCTTAATGTGAATTTCCACATAAATAAAGCAAATGGTGCCCTGGAGTTTCCACTCCGGCCCTCTACCCTTTGCACTTAGCCAACAGAAGTACAATCGCAATAAGAGTTGGGCTAAAAATGTAATATTTGGTGCCAAAACAATATCTGTCTGCACCATGGGTGGATCATCCATGTGTTCTAAACCAGCAAAATGTGACTTATGTAACTTTAAAACACCTCTTAGCGATTTCTGGCATCCCAGTAGGGAGAAAATGACCCGCTTGGCTGCGGGCAGCAGTGTGGCACCTTGAGCTTAAACAGGCTCTCCTGTTTGTTTGGAAATGTGGTTACATGTTGCTCATATTTTCCCTCATCCAAACCACCATCAGCATACATTGAAGAAATCATACTCCCTGCAATGCTGTTACTTCAGTGCAAACTTACTGCAGCAAAAAAACATTTCTTTTCAAAGTGGCCAGAAGACGGTTTGTTTCAGTGAGATGTGAGATGCTCTCAAGGGCAGAGACTGCGGTAGGTGCTCCACTGGCAGATCAATACTGAGAGGGTTTAATGATCACAGAGGCCATGAGGATTATTGAGTCTAATTGCCTCCTGAGCTGGAACAACACAGTGTCTATGTGTGTGTGTGTGCTCAGGGAAATAAAATGATTTGTCTAAATGGAGAGTATTTAGGAGTTCTTGTCACATGGTCTCTCTGTGTCCTAGTTCTCAGTATTTAGGTGGACTGTTGTTTGTGTGACTGTTAGTTTCTGTGTCCTCAGGCTCTGTTAAGTGACTTTATTTAGAGAAGCAAACCGGGTTGCCAAGTTCAGACAAAAACAAACAGTCCCACGTCTGTATCTTAATTTTACTTTGTGACTAAATCCAGTCTGACCTTTTCGGGTTTCTGTAATTTCTTGTTTCGGCGTTTTCATTTTTCATCTTCTACCCCTTCACTGTCTACACTCCTCTACTCCCCCGCTCCAGGTCCACTGGTTATATTTTATGGTGCTGGTGTGAAGTAAAGCCAGTAGTTCAGCTGTAAAACATCGGAATAAGACAGGTGTTGGGAAGCCGGCTTCCTCCCAAACTGAGGATTTAGTGGCATGGGTGGTGATGTATGGGACAGCTGAGCTCCTGGGGTTGCAGGATTAGCAGGTCCAAAGTGATAAAGCACACTGAAGTGAAGGCTGCAGATATGTAGACTTACTGAACAAGGCTGGATTAGTGCGCAGAGGGGCTCTGGATCTATTTAACCCTGGTATTTGTCGGAGAACCTGATGGTGTTGTTGGAGTTGTGAGGTGAGGACTGCCGCCCACTGCATCGCATGGATACACACCCAGCAGTGAGAGCTGGTGTCGTCCCGAGCTCTGTTGCGGAGGAGGAGCAGGTGGTTGTTTCACACTAGAGAAGAGCCGAGAGCTCAGCCAAACCTCATTACGGCTACATTTAAAAGCCTTTTCCAAACCAGATGCATTGAGGGATACCACCCTGAAAGGTTTCTTTTTCAAACTGGGGGGCAACTTTCAGCGCTGCAGGCAGTAGCCTGAGTACAATCTAAACTCTGGCACTCACCATTATCCCAAAGGTCCCATTAACCCCCTCACTGCTTACATACCCCCCTGCTTTACCCCCCACCACTTTGTCTACCATCATTACCCTGTCTGACACCAGACACACCCCTCCCTTCCCTCTGCCTCC
>CAFUXE010001052.1:333966-352239 GCA_903364295.1 Serranus cabrilla
AGGATCCGCTTAGACTCTTTCCAGACCGCCCCTTTCAACAATACAGAGGGGGGCTGAAAGGGGGACCGAGACTACACGATGGAGACTTTGCAAATGTTTGCCACTATTTACCTATAGAGTGATTTTGCCAGTGTGTCCTTTTTTATATTTGACTCCAAGTTTGTAAGTCCGTGGCAATTCATGGTGATAAAATGGTGAAATCTGACCTGAAAAGAAAATGTGCTTATAAATTGAAACGCAGAAACTATCACGGTGATATAAGTAACGTGTTTTAACAGTGGTAGTCAGATCCCTTACTTAAGTAAAAGTACTAATACCACACTGTGTAATTACTCCACTACAAGTAAAAGTACTTAATTCAAAACTTACTTACTTACATTTTTATTACTTAATATACTGTTATGAAGTTTATCTAAAAAAAGGTTTTAAATTGATGATGTTTTTTATGTTAAAACTCAACCTGAAAAGTAACTAAAACATGCAGCTAAACGTAGTGGAGAAAAAGTGCAACACTTGCCTAAAATATAGTGCAGTAGATGTGTAAAGTTACATAAAATGGGAATACTCGAGTAAAGTACAGATACTTAGGTCTACCGAACAGCAACAAGGCCTCATCTCGAGTTTTCTATTATTTTCTTGTTTGCTGGTGTAATAAATAACATTACTTATTTGATTAAACCACAATTTTTCATCATGCATTGCATGCTAGCAATGATAAACTATTTGCAATATGGGTTATGGCAGTTGTGGTTAAGCTATTTTTAATATGCTGCTGAAACACACACACCCACTGTCCTCATAAACCCTCTGCTGTACTGTAGCTAGGCCTTTTTTCAGATATTGTGTAATATCTATATAGTAATAACACCTCCTGGCTTTGTTGCAATATATTGTGAAATATTCTTGACATGTCAATCACGGGATTTTGGCTTATTAGACTATAAAATTTCATAATATGCATCTTTGAGGTATGGAAATAAGCTTTGATGACAGAATTTCCTGCAGCATCAAACCTCATCCACAAAGCAAATAGCCATACCATTAACAGAGCAAACAAACAAGGGAAAGCCCAGCCTCCATGAAGAAATGAGGTGGTTTGTTTCATAATCACATTATTAAATAATTGCCTGTTTACTCAATTTCCTCAGTTTTTCAAGACAAATCATGATAGTGAGCCGTTTCCTAACACCTTCCCTTATCATTCAGACCAGATGTTGCTGCAGCATTACACCTGAAAGGAATTAATAAATTAAATAAAAATATAAGTTGTCTAATGATTTATATATGTATAAATAGAATAGTTGCAGTTAAGTTGTTAGAGTTAAAGTTGAGTTTATCATCCGCTGTCCTCCTCATTCAGCTTAAAACTTTAAAACTTTAAAGACGTCATGAAAAAGAGGATAATAAGACTTTTTATTACAAGAGAAGTCATAGTTCTTCATGGTAATGTCCAGTGGTGGAATGTAATTAAGTACATTTACTCAAGTACTGTAATTCTGAGATACTTGTACTTTACTTGAGTATTTCCACATTTGTATCTTCAAACTTCTACTCCACTACATTTAGCTGCCAGCTTTAGTTATTTCCAGGTTCAAGATTTAATGTGAAAAAATATGATGATTCCAAAATAATGACCCATGTTTATAAATTAAACTACGTGAAAGTTTTAAAATTTAGCCCTACTTGGACAACAAAAAAATGCTGCCTACGTGAATGCATAAAAAATTATAGTACAATAATATATTTTGAAAATATATATAACAGTCTGAGTGGGTCCATTCTGCATAACGAGTACTTTTACTTTTGATACTTTAAGTAAATTTTTATGCTGATACTTTTGTACATTTACTGAGGTTAGATTTGAATAACTTGCAGTGGAATAATTATGCACTTTGGTATTCGTACTTTTACTCAAGTAAGGGATCTGAATACTTCTTCCATCACTGGTAATGTCATGATAAAATCACTTCACAGCCTGTTTTTTTGGAATTCATATTTCACTGAACTTAAAGCATGATTCATGTTTTATTCCTAAATGCATTGCCAAACCTTGTGCAAAGCATCAGCGAGGCTCAAAAAAGATGCACACTAAATCTACTATTAATGAAATGGAAAGAATAGCCCCTCTGCTGGATTTCTTCCCCCGGTGTCATCAGTAACTGGAAGCATGTAACTCAGCAGCAGCACTATGTTCAACATAAATATTTTCCCCACAACCATGGAGAGGAGGAGGGAATGTCCAAAGAGCACTTCATTTTATCACTGGGAAATTAGGCACTGGTTAGAAAATGTCCTTATAGAGGAACAAAGTGGTCTGCCAAGCTGAAAGCTAGAGGGAAGGAGAAGAAGGAGTCAGACAGGAATGACATGATGGGAGAGAGGGACTAGAATAAATGCTTAGATGATGATTTATGTGCATAATCATCAACATGTAGCTCTTGTCAGCCACTCACACAAGTGTCTCTCTCAGAAATGAACCACTTAAAACACTCAGGGCGGCTAAGTTATTGCTGCAGCACTTATTAAGGGAATTGTGGAGGACAGAGAGAAAACAAATGAAGTTTAGCTTGGATGTTAACCAGAGCAGCGCCAAAAAAGGAAAGGCTGATATGACTGGGACAAGAGCACAGTGTCCCCGCTGGTTGGTTGTTGTTGGCTGTCGCTGTATGTGGTTCCAAACATGTGAATGAGAAAAATGCGTGTAGGGTCATAACCTCTCATGAAACGAGACAACAAATGGCTGATGATATCGTTTTACAGCTTAACATGATACTTAACAGGTCCACTGTGGGGCTGGTGTGTTCAGGAGCTCTGTTCTTTTACCATGACCACATCTGACATATATGGGGCAAATTAAAACAAACGGTTATGTTTTCTCTTTCACTCTTGATTTTGTGACATTAGAAATAGTTGTTATTGTCTGTTACACCCATGTTTGGGTCATGGCCTGGAGCTTTTCCCCGCCTCTGAGGTCATTACTGATGATCTCTGTCAGCTGTGAGGGTGAGTGAGTGTTTCTTTCTGTCAGGAGCTGAATTAAGCTGTAAGTAAAATGAAGCTAGGCAGAATGGTCTAAAATGATATTAATAGAGCTGCAATCATAACATGTTAGTGAGTTAATACAACAAAAAAAATGGTGGAAGACTTTAGCAGTGCGAGAGACTTCTATCTGTGGTGGTATAGCACCATCTGCTGATCAAGTATATAATGTGAGGTAATGTATTTTCAATGGATGTCAGCGGAGCAGCTGTGCTCTTCATTCATGTATACGATGATTAGGACATATGCAGTGATTTACATCAGTCTGTGTTGGCCTCTATGACCTGGAAACTATTAATAAAAGTATCTAAGATATGGGATTAATTATAAGAGTCTTTAAAGTGAAGCTGCAGATTTTGCATCCAGACATTTCGCTTCATCTCCCTCTCTTTACATGCAGGTTATCACCTTGTAGAACTTCACAGCAACAGCAGGGAAACGGAGAGAAAGCGGGAACCTGTTAACAAACCACACTGCCTGTTTCCACCTCCTGCCAAAGTGAGAGGTTATCCGAGGTCACCTTCTGAAAAACCTTTGATCAGACGGCCTTGCTGAGAGGAGGTTTCCTGGCAACACACCCAGATCAGAAAAGCATCTGTGAAGCAGCAGCATTAGTGAAGGTGAGAGCACAGCCAGGCACCTGGGGAGGCTGAGGATGTGAGGAGGGGAGCACAATCCAATTTTCAGCGAGAGGAGAGCAAAGACGAGAAACATGGCTCTGTAGGAGTCCTCATTTCCTCTTCTGTTCATTTGGCATCAACATGTATCAGGTAGTTTTCATCTTCACCACAAGAGGGTAGTACATTCCTGCAGAACATGCCAGAGACAAACATTTTAAAACTGAGACGCAGTGGAACACAAAGATAATCTGGAGCATATAAAACTGAATTATAAGCCAGTCAAAGTGGGCATCTGTCACAGGGCACGAGTTCCTCAGAAAACCTGAGGGCCCATTTTTTTTTTTTTTGCAGTTGGTTTGTGATAATGGAGTATTTCAAAATAATATATTGGGATTATGCACCAAAAACATAATCAACCAACATGGAGGAGCATCATTGCCAGTTTTGCCTGCTATAATATGTATCAAAAAGGCCTTTTTTTTAAAATATATTTTAGGAATCACCCTTCTTTTGACAAAAATTGAGTCCTGTGTCAAAATGCTGTTTTTTCTCATGTTTCCCCAAAACAGTTTTCGTTTTTATTATGAATTGGATTTAATCTGAGGTATATCCAATTCTCCTTATTTTCACTCAACATCTATATGTACAAATTTGTGACATATTCCAGGAATAACTTGAAAAATAAGTAGAGACACATACCAAATGTTGGTTTACGAATAGTTTGATGAGCATTAAGTTCACAGCCATCACAGTCGCAGATGTCAACCCATTTAACCCTCTATGGGAGATCTGATCATCTGAATTCCTTATGTGCTTATGAAATATTATGAAGCAAAGCCCACTTGTGAACTTTTTTCTGTGTTTGCTGTTTTGTGAGCAGATTTGTTGAATTGTGTTTTCCCCTCTCAAACTGTTTCTAGGTGCCTGAAGAGATAACTGACCAACTAAGTTGCTATTTCACTATAAAATATGGTAAAAAAGAATGAAAAGTTACAAATTAATTCTTATTTCTCAACCCACTAATCAATTCACAATGCAAGAGTCATAATCTGTGGCCCCTTATGGTATCCATATGGGGTTACAGCTCAAGTTTTAGTGTAATCCCACAAAATCAGACATTACTTGATTTCTTTTGGACCACTGGGGGCGTGCTTAACACAATCGCATATTATCACCTCATAAAGTTAGTATGCAGCGCTTGTTAGCAAGCAGTTCCCTATTTACACAGTGAGTAGCCAAGAGAAGCATTGGCATTCACTTGGAGTTGTGTCTCTGATGAATTTAAGTCCAATACTCACTCTGCTTTCTACCGTGGTCTTTTCCCCAGCAACTTCTGAGGGAAATATCTGGCATTTTTAGCGTCTAAATGCTCAAATATGTTCACCAGCTCATAGCTAACGTTGTCTCATGTTTGGTGCTGGACAGGTACTTCCAACTTTCATTCATTATAAATAAGAAATATTGATAACAGCAGCCTCAAAGCAAAGCTGTGAATATCAACAATCTCTTCAATTGACACAAGAAACCAGGCAAGTACTGAGGTGTTTAATAAATAACAGCATGAACAACACAACAACAATAACAACAACAACATTAAAAGCTTGAATTCATTTTGTATATATACACATACTGTATATATTTTCATATTTGACTGTATAAACCATAAATATGACATGCAGTCCTCATAACTTAAAACAACCAGGACTTCTCAGACTGAGGTAGGGTCAGGGGCCAAGGGGTTGGATAGATGAAGCTGTTTGTGTGTGTGTGAATGTGTGTGTGAATGTGTGTGTGTGTATGTGTATGTCTGGAGGTGGGGAAGAGGATTACAGTATTGGCAATAAAGCTGCAGTGGCTGTTTAGTAGAAATGTGTGTGCTTGGTTCATAGTTCAGTGGTCAGGAGTCGTCCTCCCCAGTCAGTGCCCAAGTCGTCCTGCCCAAGACTTCCGGCTGAGAACACACACACACGCAGCGTTGATGCGGATGTAACGCCAGGCTGTCTGTTCCTTGAAGTCCTTGGTCAGGGCGCTTACGAATATGTGTGTGTTGGTGCAGTAGGAGTTCCAGTGGCGGCTGTCGATGCCGAGACAGCCCGAGTTGCCTGATCTGGAGCCCTGTTTGCCACCCCGTCCCCCTGTCCTTCCCCCGCTCGCAGTCCCAGAGCCTCTGTTCGTGGGGGATCGGCAGGTGGTCTCATAGAAGTACTGTTTCTTCACCGTGTTGTTGATTGTAACGTTGGGCAGCACTGTCACCTCCTTCCCAGTTATGTCTGTGGCTCGTGTCATGTTGCCCACCCAGGTATTTATGCTTTCACATACTGAGTACTCTCCTCGGTGCATGGTGCGCGACCCTGCTCTGCGCCTTACCCTCACCCCCCTCACCCCTTCAATGTCATAGCCCTCACCTTCCAGGGCATCATGTGACGGGGCCACCTCGCTGAAGACAACACGGGGCGAGGAGCGGTAACGTCTCTTGGAGAAGAGCTTGGGGTCCACCACTGGGATGGAGGGGTCAGGCGGGGAATCTGACTTGGAGTGCCCGACGACATGGCTCCTATCATGGGTGTGTGAAGCTGCCCGATAGGGCCTCTTGGTCCTGTGGTGGCTGGTCCTATGATGCTCCTGTGAAGAATGGTGATCAGGAAGATGGTCCCCCGCTGGTGCCTGCTGCTGTCCTGCTCTGTGATTGGCTGCCGTCTGCTGTCCTACTTTGTGGTTGGCTGCCCCGGCGCACCGAGCCAATCCACCGCCCATGTTCAGTACAGCCTGGACGCCGATCAGGAGGAGCAGGACCAGTGGTGACGACCTCATGGGCACACGACCTGCACAAGACAGGACACTTCAGATTCAGATTTTCTTACTTTGAAGTGATTTTGAGTTTCCATATAAATAACAAAGAGAAAGAATATGAGAATATGAAAGAAAGAATCACAGGAGGCTCATTGTTCTAATATGTCATACTTATGTTGAATAAAAAATAAATAAATAAATCACTGAAGTAAGAATACCAAAACATTTTCTGAAAACACAATCCAGAGACAGACCTGCTGGGTCAGACAACTCAATCTGAATAAATAAAAATGACTTCATTAATCAATGAGTAAAAGAGATTCAACATTAGTTTCAGGTAGGGCACTGAAGTCAGGCTCGTATTGGCTGATTAGCATCACGTGGCTAGTGACGTGCCATTGCGTTCATCCAGGTGTAGGCTATAAAGCGGCAATTATAACCTGTCAGCTGTAAAGTCCGACTGATAGCTACATTGTTATCTAATAGGATCTTTCTTCTCGCTTTGGATTTAACTCAGAAGCGCGTCTGCTGGTTCCAGCCGTCAGTTGAGATACCAGGACAGAAGTTTGGAAGAAGTTTTCCCGTGTTTGCTGTCGGACCGAGACGACTCAGTCAGGGGATTCATCTCCGGATTTCAACTCTCCATGATGCCGGGGTGTAAGGTAAGGACGGGCTACCTGCTGCTGTGTTCGGCTGTGGCTACATCGTTATTTCTCCTATGAGCTGCTGCTGAATGGATTGTTGGTTTACAGTTGGTTAGCTGTTGGCTGCTCAATGCTTCGCTGCTGAGTCAATCTATTAATCTGAAACCATTTTTGCATTGTTTGCATTTATTCACGCTGCATGTGTATTTATCTGCTCTGTCTTGTTTTGGCTTGTTGCTAATTTTCCAGAGATATGTTGCTTTTTCCTGCGTGGGCTCATGTGGGTTTGGGCACTTTTTCCTTTGATCATTTGGAGTTGGTTGTTGCAGTTGTTGTCTTTGATCAAATGCATGCTATTTAGCTGATCAATAGAGAATGTTTTACCAAGTTATAGGCTTTCACAAGCTCCAAATCCACAATTCAATTAGACTTTTAAGCTCGCCATTTGATTCAATTTCTTTGTTAGTCTTGAAAATCAGATTTTTTTTATAGCCCTGACAACATTCACATTTTAAAAATCTTTAAAAAGATGATATAAATTGTGCTATAACTGCCTTATCTTTTGGAATGTGTCCCATTAAGGCCATTTGGTAAAACATCAGATTCTACAGAGGTTTTTGATTTTGTGAATTGAAATTTAGTTTTTTGGTTAAAAATCACGCCACCCCGACATTGCATGAGCTCTCTCAGCAGAATCTTTGTCGCTGCTTGAATCCTTAAATGCTCCCTCAAAGAGCGTGATCTTCCTAATTGTTTTTCTTGTCAAGTACTTCTGCTGAGAGAAACAGGAACATCCTTGTCTTAGTCTTGCTTGTTGCTGTGCTGCGTGTTTATGTTTACCTGTGGAATGTGTCCAGTTGAAGTGGGAGCCCCTGTGGACTCTAGAGCCAGACTCCAGTGCAGGCCGGGCCCCTCATGCCTGCCATCTGGACCCCCTGAACCACAGCTCCTGTAATACACACATACAAATACTTAATTTAAACACATCGATTCTCAATCCTTCGTTTCATACACGGTCTATAAGATATTTTTCTGTTACTACCAAGAGGGAAAAAAAACATCAAACAAACAACTTCTACATAGCACACATAGTTTTCTCCTTTCAGACTGACGTACCGTTCACTTTCAGCAAGTGCTAAACAGAGCAAGTAAAACTCTCATCTCTTCCACTGACAACCACCGCTCTCACAGACATACACGATTTACCATTATCTGCCCTTATCTCATGCAAAGTACACACACACACTCACCATGTTTAACTCTCAGAGCTCAGACTTGCCATGCATTGGAATGTGCGGCATCTCACACCTCATTAGATCTTACCTATATATATACTGAGCATAAAGCCCTCTATCATGCATCATTAATGCAGGATGTGAACACATGCTTACGCACTCAAACTCCGTCACACATGCAAACAGCATATTTCTAAGACACACGTGCAAAACACGCGCATGAAGGAATGCATGTAAAGGTTGTTATGAATAGTTTGCATACTTAGACGCTGTGATATGTGTGAATATAAATACACTCAGGAGGTTACTGAGGTGTGTTGAAACTGGCACGTCAGTATTTGTGACTTATCTGCAGCGTTGTGTAAAATCTACCTTGCTGGTATGTTGTTGGAATACCTCAAAGTCTACTATAGCTGCTGTGAATGTTTGGCTCAGAGCCTTGTTGTGAGAGCATTCTGGCTGGATATCAAAAATGTGTAGGAAGAGATTCACAGTCTTGTTGGCAAAGATAATCTAGTTTTAATTTAATGTTTTGAGCCACACAGGTCTTTAAGACGAGTGACTTACATTGAAATCCTCACGCTGTAGCACATAATAACCAGAAGAGGTCAGTATTGCCTGCATTGACCAGCAGTCAGAGTCAACGGTCAAGCAGCTGAGAAATATCAAACCCTCACTGGCCCTGATCCCATTTGAAACAGCAACTTGGATGCATGACGGAGGTTGAGCATCTTAAATCACTTGTCAGGTATTTTCCCACAAGCTGAGAGTGCTCAAGTTCTGGAGATTTCTGTTCTTGGAACCTCTGCTTGTTTGATTATATAGCAGGGGTGGAGAGTAACTATGTCAATGTGTACATGTGCTCGAGTACTGCATTTTAAAGGAACTTGTTCTTTAATAATATTGGTTTATACTTATAGTTCAGATTTTTAAGAAAAGATTTTTTCACATTACAAATCTTATATTTAGCTTTTGATATAAAGCATTACTGTTCACATTAAATGCTGTTTACAGTTAATTCATGCGTCATCCACAATCATATGTGACTGTAAAAGTACCTATTTCACACAGTAAGCACTTTTGCTATTTGCAGATAGATTTTTTAAAAGTATTTTACAATGTTTTTTTTTTTATTTTACATTTTATTAAACTTTGTACTTACTTTTTCAACTGTGCAACCAGGTCAGTTTGGCATTACGACTGTAAAACATGCAAGCAATCTTGGGAAATATATTTAGAGAGCTATCATTTGAGACTTTTTAGAAACTGACCTACTGGTGATATTTTCAATAAACACAATCGTACGCACACATGCGCAGGCACACACACTCGCACACATATGGAGCTGGTCCAAACAGCCAGTGGGTTGATTGATCTCGGCTGACGGGCAGCTCACTATTTACATGGCCCAGAGTGAGCCTGGAGGATCCTAATGTTAAAAATATGTGGCTTGTGTTTAATGCCAGTGGAGCCAGCGTAAACACTGCAGCGTAGGAGCACAGGGGTCAGAGCGGTTTAGAGAGCACCTCTGACTTATGGGATTACTTGAGCACTGAATCCGAATCTGTCTGGCTATCCCTCCGACCCTCCTCACACAAATACTGTATGCAAAATAACAAACACACATGCACCGCCATGCAAGCCAGTGAGATGCTCCTGCGGTTTTCAGTAAAATGGGGTTTGGACGAGCTCCCAATGCTGTTTGTTTGTGTTATGGTTTTGCGTTTTCTGTTCCACAAATAATGTACTAGGACCACTGGAAAGTTCTATATTTCAGCCATATTTGCAGGGTGTTGACTGGGCCTGGAATCGAAAATGTTAGATGAAATGGTGCAATGGATTCTACATGTGAACGTACATCCTACCAAGCTTTGGGGGGGTGAGGCGATCCATATGGTACTGATAAAACAGGAAGTTCTGTGTGAGGCTCCCTGTACTCTGACATGCATGAGACAGTAAGCTGTTTTCCTCTTTAGTATCCAGGCAGAAAAATCACACAAACACATGGGAGATGCCCTGAAGAATAAAAGAGCATGAAGAGAAAGTCTTGCCCACATGTGCCAGCCAAATAATGACAAAGGTATTCCAAACCCGTTTAAGCAAATACCACAGAAATAACAGACACAATGTGGTTCATATTTCCAGACGGTCCACATACTGTATTAATACTCCCTGGTATAAACAAAGAAGTTGTTAGATATCCCTTTTATGATTCATGCTTTGTACAGTTTGCACCAAGGAGGATGTTTATGAGAACTGACTGTATAAAACGGACTCATGTGGCTTACTGTAGCGTCCCCTGCTCTGAGGAGGTTTCTTTTCTCACAACAGGCTGATTCCTCAAGTTTTTGCCAAACTGTAAATCAAGACCGTCTCCGTTGAGTCATCATCACTTTCAAAATGCTGCAATGGCATGACACTACCTGGTTAAACAAGCTTGCTTGATGAATGTATGTGGAAAGCAGAGATAAGTCATGTGGCTGCTAGGTTGCGACCTGGAAAACCAATCATTAGGCGGCATGAGAGGAAAACACTTCAGACGGAGACTAATTACACAGCCCAAGGCAGTGGAGCCCAGCCACACGTTCACTGATACTAACTATGCAGCGTTAGCCGGTAACACATTTTCATTTAGTGTGCCAATCCACAAGATGCTCCATTGATCAGGCTGTAGCACAAGCTGCCAAATTACAGCATGTGGTTACAGTACAGCGTGTTGACTGTGATACGATGACAGCAAGGCAGGTGGGCCAAAACATGAGCACTTTGGGAGAGTGTTGCCTGCCATCAATCCGAGGTTAGTTTACATTTAGCAGGGTTTCTTCCTATCTGTGTGCTGCATTAGTCATTAACAAGTCCTTGTGAAAAGATGTGCTGCAGCGACACGTCAACAGTTCTCTCAAACAAACACACACCTCTCTCTCGGAGCGATGACAACAGCATCAGATTATGAGGGGGTGAGAAAGAGAGAGTGACAGCTGCAGAGATGGAGAGAATGGAGCAGGAGAGAGGGTGATGCAGAGGAAAACAGAGGAAGGTAAACAGTGATTCTGTGTCTCTCATCGGGTCAGTGTAGTGCAGTTCCTCCTGCTGTCATCCGCTGGAAATAATTATTAAGAGGAACGACTGCCAGGTCAACTCGATCTCTTTTCACTTGTGCACGCGTCCAAATGTTAGGAGACATATTTATTTCCTCTCAAGAAATGATATTGAATGCTCGTTAAGCAAAGCTTGTAAAATGCCGAGACTTATGAGGATCAGTCTTGAAGACCAAGTCAGTTTTCCATTTGGAGGATATTTAATTTGAGATAAAATTGAGGGTTGCAACATCATGTGCATTGGATGTTTTTTTTTCTTACACTTGCCTTCATTTCCCGTCAAGCCACTGTTTCATTCACCGCTGTAATCTAAGCTTGTCATCTACGGAAAGACAATCTGCTCGTCACAGTTTGGACAAGCTGCCTCGTGAAACTAATACAACAGCCAAGATACTGCCATGAATCAAGTTTTTGTCACGCGAAATGATGTCATGTAGCGTCCTGTTAAAAGCACAGTGAAGTTACTCTCTCCAAACTTTCTTGAGAGGCTGTCAGTGAGCAGGCTATTCTTGGAAACACTTTAAAACTCTTGTAAGTAGTATACACAGCAGAGGTCAGGAACTTGTAACTAAAACTACACGTTTTCCCACTCTGACTATCTAATAGGGGGTGTAACAATACTTTGATCTGCGTTCAATGATCTAATATCATAAATTTAACATGGAAATATCTCACCTCTTGAAAGAACATGTGTAAATGTTTAATTTACATGTCTGGAAGAGTTCAGTTGTCATATTTTAGTTGCTTTTTGTGAGTTAATAAGTAACTGTATTAAATGACCATATAATACTGTGTGTATATTGATAGCAGGCCCCTGAATTGAATCAAATCAAAATCCTTTGTTGCAAGCTTTGGACAACGATGCAATATTTGCTGATACCACAAAGAATCATGTTATATTGTATCTGGACTTAACTTGTGACTTAATTGGACTTAAGTGTCCTGTTGCACTGAACTCCCCAAGGAAGTATATTTAGTATAGATTGAATAAAATATTGATGTCACCCATAAGTTTCTAAAGAGCCAAATGTAGCTTGTCTGGTGCCGAATAAAGCCTGGTTGCAGATGCACGCCACCTGTGAAGGCACCAACCTGTCACTGAAGATGCCCACCTCCTTTATTATACATAACCAACATATGTAGTCAGTATACCTTATGTGTTTGCTTCATTTTTCAGCTCTGGAGGCTGCTGCTTGATATTAACATTGGATTTAATATGGATGAACAAGTTTTAAAAAACGTTTTTGTGTAGCGAAGGATAGTAAAATTCTTAGTTCAAACATATTTAAATACAAAGTCACTTCTTTAATAGTGGACAATTGAAAAAAATCAAATGCAAATGCATGTTTGCCAACTTGTGAAGGTTTATGCTTATTCCTGGAAGCCCAAATGCTCTCATTTCACTTAATCTTTTAAATTTGCCATGATGTAACTGCCCTGACAAAGCCTGTACTGTTGCATGCAATATGCATACAAATAGGGCCAACTACTTCATCATTACATGGCACATCTTGAACTTTGACCCTCTTGCTCAAATGTATGCTGCACAGAGGATTGTGGGTCAGAAAAGCCAGAAAAGCATGCTGGGTAGCACACTGCAAAGTGTGACCAGATGTAGCAGGGCATCCTGGTATTTATGGCATACCGCATTTGACTATTTATTATTCATCAAAACAAAGTGAACGCTATCAGACTTTTGACAGTTGTAATGTGCGCAGCAGAGATGGGCGGGATCAGCTTCTGACCTGCACTTTCCCCTCATCCATATGTTTAAAAGACATTTTCTGTGAGAACCAATGCACGTGTTGTGCATCAGGCACACTTCAAACAGTAAACTCTGCTGCTGTGACCTCAGGACACAGGAAGAGAGTGACAGGCACACAAAACCTGCTAAAGCACTTGACTCCTCAGAGTGATGACAAATGATGGACATGCGAACGTTCACTGCACAAACTGTGGCAGTATGAACTGACCAAATGCTACGAAATGGAAAGGAGAACATATGTGCAGTTTTTTTTTTGACATCAGCTTGTATTAGCTTGATGGGTTTACTGGGTGCAGCAATAAAATATGCCTGGCGTGTACAACATTCAGTAAAATGTGTTTCCAACTTTTTTCTAACAACAAGTAGCTTTCAAAAGACTGACCTTTAATTCACCTTAGCTGGCTGATACTGGCCGCCGCATGGACGCGGGTACTTCACTCATCCAATTAATGTTTCCCAGCTCAGTAACACGCTGCCAACAAGACCTCTGAAATATATCTGTGGCATTAGGTTTTATGAGCAAACATATCAAACAAATTTACCCAAATAAAACCGTACATGAACACGGTGCCATACTGAAAGTGGTAGAATTCTCAGCTGTGGCGTAATAAAAGCTTGTGTATCTGTTCAGGGCATCTTGAGAATATCAGGGAAGCAGGGAGCCAACGTGTGGAAACTAAAAGGAACAGACTTTGGCAACGCGCCAGTGCCTTCATCCTGCTCTTTCATGACTTTCTCTGGATCTCTTTCTTTCTTTTTATCTGTCAGTCTGTCTTTCATTTATACAGGTTCTCCCTTTCTGCTCCTGGAATCTGACCTAATGTTCGTCTTTTCTCTCACGGTTAAATGCCAGAGGTAACTTCCGGGACATACGGCCGTTTCGGAGTCTAACAGCGATAACAGATTTCAACACTGTGCAAGCGTGCAGGTGCAGAGCGCTGCTCTTGTGGATCCTTTCGATTATTTCCTTGTGTTTTGGGGAAAATTGCGCAACCGCCGTCTGATCGTATCCATAGACCGTCTCACTGGAGACCCGATCCCACCCGTCGTCCAACTTGGCCTCATCGAATGGAGACTGTGTGTGTGTTTGTTGTTGTTTTTGTGGTGTGGGCTACAAATAATTGGCTACTGCTTCAGAAGCTGTAAAATAATTTCTCTAACAACATGCCAAAAACCCAGACAATAGGATTTCAATTAGCTTTGGAAGGAATTTGTATTGGAACTGAGATAATTAAAACAGTTGGACTTGTGTCTGCATATGGCTCCACTTTTACTCTGTTTTTATTAATGTACACTTTCCAAGAAAAGTAAAAAGAGTGCCAGTTTAAGAGGATATAAAGACATACCTGTCTGACAGTAGGTGCGAAAACATACGTGTGTGAATTTTAACCACACACTCAAAATGTCTTAATTTCTCTTTGATGTTGCAAGGATTGACAAGGCTCCCATTCCCGTCCAAGACACTGCAGCAGAGTTCCAGGAACCACATGCTTTAGGTTTGGCGTATTCTGTATCTCTCTGGGCTTTTTTTTTAAAATCGCCTTTTCAGCCGAGACTTCGCACGTCTTCAGCTTACGCATAATGCTACATGTGGTAAAACTTTTAGATCAGCTCTTGGCACAGCATTTGTTCTAGAGTTGTTTTTTATTTGCAAGGGCAACCCGGAGACAAAGCAGATACATGACTACAATGTAACCTCAGCCTTCTCTCTGTTGTCGCACATTGTCCTACAGTAAGTCGAACAGTGATTCATCATAATAGAAAGATTGAATCCTTGTGGTGTTTGTGAAAGGAATCCAAAATAAACAACATTTTAGCTGAGAGGGAACTTCAGCGGTAATTGCATTTGGAAGAAAGGGATGAGTAGCGAATAGAAACTGTAAACTGAAACAATGCAGTTCTTTGTACACATAGGAATATCATTGTTTGTTTAATAATGCGGTTTGTAGCATGTTCCCAGTCGGTTATGCAATCTGAGGGATTCTGGAGATGCTCAGAAACAGGTATGTCATGCTTGCATTTAGAAAAGCATTGAAATGTGTTTAGTAAAAAAACACCATGGCAACATGACTGAGCCATTCCTTTAGCAGTGCTATTGATGTGAAGTAATGTGGATTTATATCACAAGGCAAATTTACATTATAGTGGAAAATTTGGGGTTTTGGCATGTTTTTTGTAACAAACCTGGTACTTTGCTCTCATCAATATGCTGATATTTCGCTAAGCAAATATCTTTTTTGTCTGATCCTAATATGAGGTCAATTTATTTCTTTATTTTAATTTTAAAATGTAAGAAAGTTGGAAACAATATGTTCTTCATCCATCTTTCAGTTCAAACAAGGGGCAACAGTGACTGGCTGTGGCCACAAAGATTAGATGTTTTCTACAAGAATGTAAACTGCTCTCACTTTTTTAATGATACTTTCCTCACTGATAATGAATTTGTGTGCAGTGATGCCGTTTATTGTCCTCACAGTGAACTCTCGGCAGCTGTCTTCGACCCCAGCAGAACTCCAGACACGAGGTTCTTTTGGCAATAAGGCAAAACTGTAGCCAGAGCACCGTGGCTGTGTTAGTGAAAGGTCTGCTCCCTCAAACCCCCAGACCCCTCCTTAACAATCCAGGCCCATCCCCAGTCATCCCACCCTCTCCCTGCACTGGACCAGCAGATGTGGGAGGCAAGTCCGCCAGGCCTTGAAGGCAGGATGAACACAATGATTAACATGTTTTCCAGACCCCTCGTTTTTATGACCTTGACGTTCAACTATCTTCTCATGACAAGTGGTTAATCTTTTGGCATGGTCATAGTAATAACTCCCCCTTTCCTGGTGAGAATCTAATATCCCACAGCGGAGCACTGAGAGGAGGAGGAGGAGGACCAGAGAGCAGGAATGCCTGTCTGGTCCAAACAGAGATGTGAACAGAGGGATGGAGAGGAAGGAATCAGAGACATCAAGGGATGGGGAGAGGCAACAAGTAATGGAGGGCGGGCTACAGATGGGCAATGAGATGACTGGGGAATTTAGCAAATAAAGGAGCTTGTGATACAAACAAGCAGAGCAAGGAAGTACAAGGTTGTAGGGGAGCAGAAGTGAAGACAAAGACGAGTTCAAGGACAGGGAAGGAGGGAGGAATTAAGGCTACAGGGAGTTGGAAAGAGTTGAGGAGTAAGAGACACATGGCATTTCATTGCTGTGTCTTTCCTCCAAATAGCTTTAACATTTGTCCCCGCTCTGCTCCAGCAGACAGAAAACCGACCGTCTCCGAGGTGTTGTAGCTCATGCTGCTTATTTACTCTCAGGGCATTCACTGGAGCAGAACTTCAAACGCGCCAATGTTGTCGAAGCAGAGCTACACTGTTCATGTTCATACTAATCCTCCCGAAGAGTACAACTCTATCAGCATGCGTGTGATTGAAATCGCTAACACTGACGGGAAATAAATCTGTCGTGCTTCCGATAAAGATCTCTGACTAATGTGAGAATGTTTTTTGAATGCGCCTTTCGCTGCTGTCGCCCTCGACGAAAATTGAGCATATAGATATTGCATGTGTCACTTTGTTGTGCTGTTTTGACTGTCAAAACAAAGTGAATGAGTCGCGAATGAGTCAGCCAGCTAAATTTGCAACAGAACATTAAGTGAAACGTGGGCGTAAATAGACAGATGTGCTCACTCAGACACCCAAGTTTTTCCATTACGCCGCACGTCTGATGCCATGAGCATGGGTGTGGGCCCGGAGACGCACACTGGGTATATGTTGCGTCAGCCATTAACAAATGCACGTATGGTATTCCATTAATGAAAGTACGCGCTACATAATAAGCATATAAATATTACATTAGGCTGTCACATCACAGTGAAAGTGCTCTCGCTGCAGGCTGACATTGAAATCCACTTTAAATTGGTGGAGCATGGAATTGATTTGTTAAACTTAATTCAATTTGGGTTCAGACTGGTTGTTTGGGGTCAACCTGCCAGTGCGGCACCTCTGAAGCATGTAGAGATGAAGTATCTCACTGCAGGATGGTGTAGTAAAGCAGGTAAAGACCTCACGCGCATGACGACATCCTGCTGCCATGTGGCTTTAAAGGCCCATCATGCATAGCTGACAGCCTGTTTACAGTAACCTCAAATCCTATTCTGTTTTTTATTAGGTTTTTTTTTTTTTTTTTTGCGATGCAGTAGGCATGGCTCAATCTGTCTTTTGGTTGGTTGAAAGTAGAACACCTTAACAACAGTTGGTTGGATTGCTCTAAAAGTTTGTGCAGACTCTGTTTTGTGATTGTTTAAAGAAATACAAACAAGCCGGGTGCAACCAGGCTATTCTCTTGCCATTCTATTTGTTATTTTTGACTTTTTTTGCAATCATGGTTTGTTAAGGAACAGAGACGCAAAAGAAAAAGCAATTACAACAAAAAATGCAAATACAAAAAACATGTAATCCACAAAGGAAATAAATAGGCAAAGAATCAAAAAACAATCGGAAGGCGAGCCACATTTATCACGCAAATGCCATTACCTCTGTGAAATATATCAACATCAAACTTGAATTCATGACCGAATACCTGCAAAACTAATGGCATTTCCATTCGATCCTGCTGTACTTGATGTTTAGTTTCCCATTAGTGAATGTTGGCACCAACTCCTCTGTGCTAAAATGCTCAACATATCAGCATGCTAACATGGTCATAGTGAGCAGGGTCACTTTACAGTGTAAAACATCACAAATAAAGTGTAAAGGATTCACTTTTTCTTTTGTCTCAGTAATTTGTTCTTAATCAACATTTATTAAACTGAAGCATGGACATAACTGAAATATATTTGATGTTCAATCGTACAAAACAGTCTAGTACAATCCACTTTGTTGTTGTGTGGTGGTGGCCTTGTCAGGACTGTACTGGATCCTCTGAAGAGTGTAAAAATGCGATCTTGTCGTCACTCCCAGCATTTGTTCGATTACAGTCTCACTGAAGACTTGACCCGGCCATTTTCTATTCTGTGTGGTCCGCACATCGTTCTGTCATCTCTCTCTCCCTGCTTCTGTGTCTCTCTGCCTCCCTATCTCCCTCAGTCCATATCACC
>CAFUXE010001052.1:352247-446807 GCA_903364295.1 Serranus cabrilla
CCCCCTCCGCTGATGTCAACCACCTGTCTGCGTGGGACCTCCCAGGCCCATCCTCTGTCTGTTAGCAGCATGCCATGTTCAGCGTGTGAGCAGAGTTATGGTGAAAGAGATAAAGTGGCGACTTTCCAGCTGCATGTGTGTTTATGTATGTATGTGATCTGCAGCGGCGGGTTTGGATGAATTAATATTTACTTGATTCAGAGAAATGGCTTCCTACAGCGTCATCCTCCCCAAAACTCCTCATGACATGACATTAATCCTCAAGTTTGAGCCAAAACAAAACTTGACGGCGGGTGAAATGGATTGTTTGAAGGCAGAGGTGGAGAAAAATTCTTCATGCTTCTGTAATTTTTAGGCATCCTGTCTGGCTAAAACAACTGTAAGAAGAATTATTAATTTCTGCGCATTGTGTAGGAGGCCAATATGTTATGACTAGCCAGTGGCTCATCCTCCTGCATACTGTGCATTCTCAAATCGGCATAATCCGAATAAGTGCATAATAAGTGGCTTCACTTGTATCCTTGGGGCTAAGGCGTGTGTGTCTGTGTTTGTGTGTGTTTGTGTGTGTGTGTTTGATGAGTATCCAACACAAACCGACATATGCATATACACGTACTCGCATTGCCTTGCATTGAATTTGAATATTTGAGAAGATCAAGTATTTTTGCTCTGTTGACAGCAACGACAGAGAAAGTTTCATGTCCGGACAAGCTGAAAGTCGACCTACCAATCGGGATAAAGGGGAAGGAAAGCGAGAGTGAGCCGGTGTCATCACCTCAATCCAAATGTACACAGACACACATGAAAAGGGGTTGCGGTGAAACAAATTCAAAACACCAGACGTGCACTGAGTCAACAGATTAAGACCACAGCACTGTTATTCTAGCTGTGAGAACAGCTCTGGTAATTTGGTGATTTATCGGCTACTGTGTGTTTTGGGCTGCGTGCACATGCAAGAGAGGAGAACGAAACCTTAGCTGAAAGTCATAGAGGCATTTCATGTGGAATGAGCAGACATGTCTGCACATTCAGTTGTCATTTTTTGGAAGCATACGCAGTGCACACACGCACATGTGTGCAGACATAGAAAGAGAAACAGGCAGACACAGGCAAACATAAGCCTTTGATGGAGCACCTGTGGAAATCAGATCTGCAACACAAAGGCTGACTTGCATTAACAGTCCCGGATTCAGTTTTCAATGTATAGAGAAGTCCAAACACAGGAGTGTATTATTCTTGATTTTGTACAGTGCAAAGAGGCTGAAAACCAGAGCCATATGGGGGAAAAGGTGCCGGGACAAAAGAATCTGCTCATGTCTGACGACCATTCTTTCCAAATCCACTGAGTTACAAATGTCAAACAACGTTAGCTGTGATTTCTGTTGAAGAAGTTTTCTCCCAAACATTGTGAGAAGTTGTTTGTAAAGGAAACATCAACAAGAATTACAGCAGAAAGTGAGTCTGGAGTTGACGTCACATTTCCGTATTTTCCACTTTTCTACCGTGCCACATGGTTCAGGCTCGTGACCTGCGGCGACCTGCGGGACCTAGTTTTCCTCCACAAACACAGACGTAACCCCCGAGCACGAACTCTGCCCCCTTACCTCTCCCACTGATTTCAGACAGAACACTTCAGCCGGTTCACTTTACACCAGATGTTTTACCCCAGTCTGTGCACTGACCCAAAAGATAACCAGAGCAGGGTCTGGGTTTATGTGTTGACCCATGAATTATCATTTCCTCATTTCTCTGGAACAGGGAAGCTTTGTGCTGTATGTGTGAACATCACCTCTGTGAGAGATTCTTTCTGTTGCTTAATAGATAATAGAAAATACAAATTTTCAAGTTTGAAAATCTTCAATTGTTTGGGGGTTGCAGTGTAGCAAGAAGATATATGGATAACAGATATAAAAACTGCAAACTTCCTCTTTTGTGTGCCGCTCATTAGTCATGTTTCCATCCACTTATTTTTCATGCACATTTTGAAGTATCCCATTAGACAAGCTGAATTAATTTTTTTTACCCTTGCCTAAGTTGGTTTTTGCTTTTGTCAACAAATGCGCTAAATGAGACATCTTTGCCAAATAAATTCTGACTTAACGGACATTTAACTCACAGGATTGATCAGCTTTTTATTCGAGCAGTCTCTTCCCATATAATATATGAATGTGTCTTAGTCCCTGGGCAGCCAGTTGTTTTGTTTCCTGTTTGTAACCTCTACTTCTCCTACCAATCAAAAGTAGTCGGTTCACAATCGGTTAATATAGCATTAGACGATACCCGATGGGTTCTGAGATTGCACGACCGCCAATGTGTTCTGCCTCTTTTGCTCTCCAAAAAGATTGCTAACATGCATGCAAGCAAAGCCTACTCAAACCCGATTGGTCAATATAAATTAGACTACGAACAGAAACCAGATGCTTCATTATATGCAAATATCTGTTTATAGAGATAAGTTCTGCTAACACTAATAATGCCCAGGAGGCAGGAAGAGGCAAGGAAAAAAAAGTGAATTAGAGGATCATGACGTCTGCAGGTAAACTTCCTTCATGATTCTAAGTTAAACTGTCAAGAACTTAACCAAGTGTTCATATGCACTGTCATTTTCACCAAAGGGGGCAATAACCTGAATCTGACTGCTACAAGACGCAGAAGATAAGTCTGCCTCGAGCTTTCTCAATCTGATAAGACATCAGTTGTCATTTCTGAGTGAACAAACCCTTAATTATTTTTTTGTTGCCAGCTGGCACTCTCTCAGGTTTTTTTTTTAGCAGCACTCGTAGTACTCGTGTCAAATGAACTCTGGTGCTGTGCAGGAAACGAGGAATTCTTTTGGCACAATGTAGTACAATAAAACATTTTTTCCAGAAAAAAATTTAATTTCATTGAATTTCATGATTTTAAATCACTTCACATAATTCCAATCATTACACATTTTAATCACTGTCCTAATTTAGTGCTGTGTGCTTGTGTATAGGAACATTCTTAATGTTTGTACGATTTTATCTTCTTTTATTGGTGCAGATCTCTTTTCCTGAAGTGAAATAATTTTATTACAAAAGAATATCCTAAGAGTGCAAAGATAAATTAAATATACAAATAGCCAAAATGCATGTCCTGATCCCTTCATTTTTTACATACTTTTGTGCTGCGGCACACAAAATCCAGTAGGGTGCATCAGGGCCTCACATCAGGGATCAGCTGTGTACGTGATAAACCTTTGGAGGGTTGTGTTTAGGTGAAAGCAAAAACTTTGCAGGAGCATTTAAGTTTTAGTAGTGTTACTTTAAGGGTTAGTGTGGTTGGTTTTAGGCCCTCGGGCTAAAAAGCCACAGTTAAACTGACAGTCCAGGTGTGCTGTCGCAGCCTCCACCCTGCCCAGGTGTCCCTATACAACACTCTGCAGTCTAGACAGCTTGCACCATTCCTTCCTTTATGTGTTTAGGGGGTGGCTCTTCCTTTGGCGCTCATAATCTGAATGAGGACAGTTTCATAGATTTCCATGCCTGTTGAGATGATGGCATTATGTCACGTCTTTATACTGGAAAGCACCAGAAAAACATTGAAATTCAGATCTTGAAATCAGTGCTGCTCACTGAGTACAACACAGTCAAACTCCTTTTCATTGGATATTTGCAACTGTATGAATTTGCGATACAGGTTTGATTATAATTGGTCAATGCATTAATTAATGTCCACCTATGAAGACGCCTAAATTCACATCATGAACTCTTGAGATAAAACTTGTGAATAAAAAGACGCAAAATTCCACATAATGAGTAGGGAACAAATCTATCAACCAACCTTAGTTTACCACTTAACTGATGAGAAGCATCTAGCCAGTAAGATTTTTAGATAATATAAATGTAGATGTGGGTTATTAAATCCGATTTCTTTTTAAAATGTGTTCTGTCTCCGGTTCGACTCATTTATGAATGAATGCCACATTTTCAGTTTGTAGCTCCATCCCACTTTAGTTGGATGATGATCTCCTTGACTTTTGGTTGTGCATCCAACATCCAAGACTGCAGATGATACATGTTATTAACAATCACTGACAAATGACATGTAAGATTATAAATACTGTTCCATGTGTTTGTTCGGCTAAAAAACCCAATGGATGGTTTTCTACCAATGGGTACTGTGTAAACTTATTCCAGTGTTGTTCAATATTTGTTCCATAGTAAGTAGTAGATTTTGTGTACCTAAATTTAAAGTGTAACAATTTTTTTCCACTCACATACATACACATATGCGCGCACACACACAGGTGCTAACATAGGGAAAGCTGTAATTCAGCTTCAAAGGGAAACCTGAGAGGGTCATGAATAATCACAGACATCTTTGTCTGCAGGGGGAAAACAGCACTGTCCATCTGCCCTCCACACACACACACACACACACACAGACACACACACACACACAGTTTATATGACTGAAGCTGTTTTTAGCAATGCCATTGGGAGTTCTTGCCACTGAAGCTGTATCACAAATGCCGTTTTAGTTTGCAAGCTTCTGGATCATTCTGCATGATTGATGGACAAGTGAGCCGGCAGTGGAGCCAGGATACATTTGTCAACAGAGTAAACTGAAGATTACAGGCCAAGGGACAAACAGCTGGTTCAGTGTAGAGTACTTATAGAGTCTGTTAGACAGTGAACTTTCTCTTTGTTGCTGATATTTATACGACAGTATATGTGGTAAATCTACAGTTTGCGTTGGTAGATATATTGTATATCAGGTGTGGTTACCATTCAAGCTGCTTTCAGTCACTGTCACAACAATGACAGAACAGTCACAATGAAACATTATTATTAGCATCCAGCTTCTAAGCAGAGGCTTAATTTATGTGCAAAGCCAGTGATAACTTTAATTTTCCCCATTTTCCCCAGTAGGGCACACACCGTATTTTATAAAGCTAATCTATAGGAGGCCACAAAAAATACACGCATTTTAATTTCAGTTGAAGTTTAAGAGAATGTGGTCTGAATTATCCCGTGTTAACCACATGGACAAAATACAGTATCTCTTGAGATGTCATGTTAGATATATGGCCGGACTGCTGCAGCTTTCTTTTTCCACTTCCTCTGTGGACCAACAGAGAGGTGATGAAAACACAGTCAGCTCCCCTCCGGCTCACACTGGCAGCAAAAAATGAAGCTCGTAAACAATTTAGAACATTTATTTTTGTTCAGGACGGAGCACCTTTCTCCTGAGAGCGCTCTGCTCGCTGGCTTTAGCCCCAAAGTTTGGATAAGTTCTCTTCTCCGGCACAGATGTACACACATAATGTACATATGGGATTTGTATTCCGGATTCTTTTTTAATGCACCAACACTGACTTTTTTTTTTTTTTTATAGATTCAAATCTAAATAGCACAACAGGTCTAACAGGGCTGACCAAATGACTGCACCGCCACTGTACACTCACTGCTGTGAGGTGTTTGTTTGTTTGTGTTTGTAAATGTTGGTCCGCGGTGACATTCCTCTCCTGTCAAAACCCGAAAGGAATTCCCTGGTAGGAGTGGCAGGCATGAGGTCTGTGTTTAGCGCACATGCTTGCAGACACCACAATTACACACAAATCTACATATCAGAGTGTTGAACCTTGATCAGCTGCGAGCAGCAGGCCCCACCCAGACGTGAGGATAACCTTAGCAACATACTTCATGTCGGACATTGGAGCTCATCAGAAAGTCCTTTAAGGGTTGTGTAACATGAGCGGAGAGAGACAGATAGAAAAAGAAGGGGAGAGAAAGACAGATAGGGGGGGGGGAAAGGGGGGAGAGAGGGAGAGAAAGAATGAAGGTAACCTGATGTCCCAGGAGTTTTCTGAACAGGGAACTGGTTCCCATTGAAGTTTGGAGAACCCCCTTTTTTTCTAATCCTCACCTCTATTCTCTCTTTCTCTCTACACCCTCTCCTCTTTCCATTCCCTCTCTCCATCTGTGTGTACCTGGAAAACTACTGCGTCTCTCTGAAAATGTTGGAACATAATATTTATCACCCCACTAAACTTTTCTTAGTACCTAGTCAGCTGGAATTTTCTCCCCCCAACAGAGGACTTCACTGGCTGCTGCTGGGCTCAATCTCAATTCAGAGGCTCCACTTTCACTTAATGACAGGTATGAAGAAAACTCCTGACAGAGACTCTTCTCCTCTCCCTTTTTCTCTGTGCTCTGTGCACACACCCCACACATTAACACCATGTTTAATTAGTTTAAAAAGAACAAGGTAGGACTCACCACCCTGGTAATGCTGCTCCTTTGCTGCCAGTGAGTGAAAACTTCCAGATGAACTCTGCTATATTCCACCTCACTCTCTCCAGGCCAAAGGCAGAATTATCCCAATCTCCAAATCCCGCTCCTGCTTTTAAAGCTGTGAATCCAGGTCTCAGGCCATCAACTTCTGTCTGTCTCCCTCCCACACTCTTAGGGAAATGGATTGTTCTAAAAGTTTAGCAAGAGGAGTCCCAAAGCTGCTCCCTCCCTCCCTCGGTGCGCTGGCGGCAGGTCCTAGTGCCTACCCTTTCCACGTGCCATGTGACAAAAAAGAAAAAAATGTACAGCTGCTCATAATTTGCACCTAGCTGCTGTTATTCATCCTCTCCTTCCATTCACGGTTTCATCTGCGTTCGTCTCTTTCACGCAAATCTGTGGAAATTAACTTTCACCCGGCGGATGATTCAACTACTTTTTCATTTGAGACTTGACGTCACCGGGTAGTGAGGTCAGGGTTGGTTCTGTGCAGTGAAAGCTTCCCAGCAGTGTCATTGTTAGACACCTGAATCATTTCTCGCTTGGCCTACGTGCTTAATACCCTTGGATATGGGCTTGGAGGTGCAACGTGCCTCAGCCGCTCGTGTGGTTAAACCGCCAACGTCCTTGGTCGACCATTTCAGAAATATGGTACACTGCCATTTTCTGAGAGCTGATTATCGTAAATATGTGCAGTCTGTTGCTTTTCATACACTGGAAATATGTAAAGGCCAATGAAATTCACTGAGTTGCAAGAATAGAGCTTTGATGGTCTGTTGCAACCTGGAATTCATCTCTGCTAGTTGTCAATGGGAAATGGAGGATAAAGACAAATTGAGCAACAAGCAGAGTCAAACCATGCAGCTATGATATCCCCTCACCCTGGGCAGAGATCAGCCACACCCTGCATTGAGCAGGGCCTCCAGGCTCCAGTATCACAACAGTCCCTCTCTGACATTTCTCTCCCTCTCTTGTTTATGCATCTTTATTTTCCCGTCTTTCCGTCTTGCCTTCTCAGCCTCTATGCGTTTCTCTCTGTTTCACAGCTTCTCTCTGACCTGAACCGTATCGTTGTCAGAGCCCCTGGCGCTGAGCAGACAGACATCCCACCCTTCTGCTCCGACAGACCGAGAGAAGAGAAGAGAAAAAAAAAAGAGAAAAACGAGAGAAAGGAAGGATTGTGTGTCAGTGTCATCCCTTTCTCCTCCTCTTGGGAAAATAGAAATTCTTTGAGTTGAGTTGCCGTTTCGGCGTTAATGAGAAAACTTTATTGGGTGCAAATGGGCCCTGGAAGAAATGACACAGGTGAAAACTTGAGAGGGGTCTCTCTCCGCTCAAGAATTTTGACCCCCACTGATGAGTTCAAAACCAAGTGAGCATTTCCCTAAAGCTGGTGTGGCTCTTTTTCAGGCTCTGAGTGCAACATTTTCTTGTGTGTGTGTGTGTGTGTGCGCAAGCTTGTGTCACTGTCAAAACTGCCTTTGGCCCTCGTTATCGAGGCCGATCCTGAAAGGGGAAACCCCTCAGACAGTGAACTCTAACCCTGCACCCCACTCTGGGGTTGGTTAAGGGTGAGAAATGCTGAGGAGGGTTGAGCATTTTGGGCTGGGAGGGTGCAGAGGAGGTCAAGAGTGCACCGATATCCTCATATTTCAGGCATTTTGACGCCAGGGCTGCTTCGGAGGATCCGTGTGCATGAGTTTGACCTTGTTTCAGGCCAAGACCTAAATGCAGGTGATCTCAAAAAGGCATTGTTGATCAGGTTTCTGAACCTTAGGCTAAGGAGGTTTCGAATAAGAGTTTTTTTATATTGTCTTTTACCTTTGTCACATATTTCTGCAAATTATAATACAGTCAGATACAGCTGATGCAACAGTAATGAAGACAAATTTGTTGTTTGCTTAATAAAAATCTACACACCCTTCCCATGAACATGGAAACGCGGCTGTTTGTGGTTGTGTCAGGGTTTGGTGCTGTAAAATGTGCTGTTAATCATTATTACAGTGCACGTGCATGTGTGTGTGCGTGTGTTATAATAACTGGGATGAGTCACAATCCAGCCCTAATGTGTGGTCTTCAATTTACAGCTCTATAAATTCCTGTAAAAGCCTGCAAAGACTTGACATCTTGTTCTTATGGAACCACACAGTGCATAATTATCAGGATGCATTCTGCACAGCACTACATCATTTTCGTCATTTGCATGGCTCAAAACAAAATGCGAGTTACCGTAATTCCTCTCTGATATGCAGCCGTAGGGCAGCAGTGCAGCACACCAGCATAAAATCCACATCCAAATCCAAATACTGTTTTCTTCCAAGCACTTAACAACAGGCTAATCCTTCGCCACGCTCGATATTTATCTCAATAATATGTGAGGGAAGCGGTTTGACAGGTTCCTCCCTGGCACCAAGGTGCTGCACAGCGACGCGCAGGCCTGCTGAAACAGACGCACACGCTTGTGTTGAAGCACACATTCCCATTCATCTAAGTCATTTAAGGACTGACGTCAGACTTAGCTGACCTTCACTGGCACAGGTCTGTTTATTACATTTATTTTTATAAAGTCAAATGGGACTTAAAGGGTCAGCCAACCCAAACTACAGGATAAAGACATTTTCTTGCAGTGGCAACTAGCTGTGCAGACAGTTTTGGCTTCATGTGGTTTCGAGGTTATTTGTTTATTTTAACGTTGCGCACCAGTCACTCTTGAGTGCAGTGAGAATGAAGCGGAGCAGATGTGTTTTTGGTCGGGACATTTTGTTTGTGTATCACTTCCATCACAACTTAGAAATCACAGGTTAACTAAGGTAATGCTTCAGTGTACACTAGAAAAAAGTGTGCAATTATATATATACTGAGGCTATTCATTTACTAGTGAGCTTTCTTTTATTTAATTTGTTGATATTTTGGATTGTTCATAATGTGACTTATGCGTCTTGTCTTTTATGTGGACCTACAGAAAGAATAGTTATTACTGTGGTAAAAAAAAAAAAATCCTGAATAATCAAAAAATAAAAACCTTCCAATAAAACTAATGAGCGCTTTCTTTTAGTCTTCCTTTAAAATAAATTGTCCAAATAAATCGAAAGAAGAAATTTTAAAATATTATCCTGAGGAGCTGCTGGTTACGTGGACATATATCAGAACTGGAAAGTATTTCTTCATTGAATGAAGAGCAGCAAACGGCACTGGAGGCCTTTCAAGATAAGAAAGATGTTTTCACTCATTTCCTGACTGACTTTGGCAAGTCTGATTTACCAACTGGCGTCGTCTGATGGATTATTGATCTGATAGGTTGAAGTTAGCCCCTGAGAGACAAAACGTTCCTCCAATCCCTTGCCAAGAATTTTTTAATGTTCCTGCTGTTTTCCAAACAGTTTCGAATGACGTCTTCTCAGATGGTTTTATTTAACAAACCATCTGGTGCATCAGGTTATCAAATCATCAGGTACACGAGGAGGATGAATGAACGGATATGATATTGTGCAGAATAAATGCACACGTTATGAAACTCTTCAATTGCCCTAATACGTTCTGACCTCCTACATGACTTTTTATCCTTGTTAATGGGCATGATAAGATCATCACATAGCACTCTGAATGACGTGTCTTTTCATTCTTGCACAACCTTTGGTCTGATTCTGCTCAATGACTGATGACTCATCTCTGCTAACATTTCCCATAGCTTTCATTCTTTCTTTTCTCTTAATGGCCAGTGGAAAACCTACGCCAAAGAATCAGCCACTGATTGAGGCTCTCTGGTCCGGTTATCCATATGTCACAGGGATGGTGGATGAATGGCTTAATTTTACCTGCGCCTTTTGTTGACTGTGTGTGTCCATGGCTGTGTGCATGTGCGTGTCGTCCTGTGAGGCGACTGAATGGCTGTTCCTCCGCGCATTGTTGAGTTAGAGGGCCCGTCCTCCTACACCCTCATCATGGCCTTGCACTGACGCATCCCAGAAGCCTCTTCACTCATTGACTCTTCTGTCCCCTTCCTCCCACGGACTTGCGAGGCAGAATCCCGCTATTGTCCCACCACGCGGTGTACACAGGCTAGCAAACAGCCCGTGCTCTCACTCATGTGCTCTGTGCACCATGCACGGTATGCACAGACGGATACACTGCAACAGCGAAACATACCTGTAAAAACCCACTTTAAATCATTTGCTCACATAATATCAAGACTTTTTTCACAAGCTGAATAGTTTTCCAGTTGTTCCCACAGTTTGCCCCCCAACCCTAATCTCCTCTCAGAGGAAACCGAGCACTTCATTAAACCCAAAGTCCCTGTGTGTGTTTATGCTTGCCCGTGTCTGTTACTGTGGTTCTGTGTGCTTGGTAAGTAAGTGTATTAACCTTTAGCCTCTCTCACCATTGTTTCTATGACATGCCCCACTGCTACTGCAACCCGTTCCCAGAGATTTTGGCAAAATGTTTAATCTAGCAACATCTTGTGTTAATTTTGCTTCTGGGCCTGCGCCAAAGTTAAGGGATGAGAGTCTTAGGAGTCTTAGGATCAAATGCTGTTATGCATCCCAAAGCTGGACTGATACAGACTCCTTGTTATTATCATATGACTGTAATAATCACTACTTCTTAAATTGGAAAGTCCTGTATTTTTAAACTGATGAACATGCTGGTCATGGTTTGAGAGGAATGGATCTGTCTTTTAAATTTTCTTTTTACTGTGTAAAAATAGATAAAACAAGAAATGGAACTGCTGATTTCATTGGGTGTCAGAAAAGGCAAATCTAAATCATTATAGTCATTCTGTGACTAGATATTCACATTGACTAGTGTCCAAATAACCCAACTCTATAGCAAAGTTGTTTAGCGGCTGGCTGTTTCTCACACACAGAGGGCATTGTGTCCTGTAATGGAGCCCTGGCCTCAGGGTCTGTTGCTTCACAGCTCACAACTCGGAGACGTGTAGGCTTAGATCTCTGCTGCACAACACGTCGCTGCGGTTTGATATCCTTCTAATTGTATACAGTATATCACAGTCTGATTAAAAACAAACAGGAGCCAGTAATGGTTTTCATAAAGTCCCAAAAGTCTGTGAGCAACTGTATGATGCATGGAGCTGCACGCAGTACATGTCCCATGTGGAATAAATACAACAGTATGGGAGCAGCTATGAGCAGGAAATCACTTGGCTCGCGTCCTCACCCACACATCGAAATCTATTTTGTGGTCGACTCTCCAGCAGCAATCACACAGTCATGCCCAAGCTAGCGCAGGGAATATTGAACTTTATTCATGATCTTTTGGCTAAATCCAATTTCAATTCCTTAGTAATCATTTCCCCCCTTTATGAACGAATTCCATAGATATGCGCCACGAGGTCTTAAAAACCACAAATTTTCTCCCAAATGTGAAACGTCTGTGACTCACATCCTACCTCGGCACATGTCAGAACATGTCCTCTGATGTCTGTCCTACACTGATAATTATTTTCTCTCAATTTGTCAAGGATTTTCCACTTTAATTCGATGTTTGTGGTCGTTAATGCCATAAAGTGTAAACACAAGCAGGTGCCTGTTTTCTCGTGCCGTTGCCGACAAAAATATATCATAAAAAGCACAAACGTTTGACAACCATCTGAACACTGCATGTCACAGTGTATCTGCTTGTATTTTTCCATGCTGACAGGACAGTTTCTGGAGCGTTTAGCATCTAAAAAGCTTGATATTTCCACAGAAACGGAGCTAAAACAAGAGTAAATGTTTTCCATATATATATTTTTAAATTACTTCCTCTGAGAAGCCAGACTTAACATATTGTTCTTATTAACATGTGGGTCTTATGGAAAAATAAACATACAAGTTGTTTTTAGTCCCTTACTAAGCAGGACATGGCTACATTTCCATGAAAATTTTCAACAATTAATTATAGACCAACAGATAAACGTAAAGGCAGCAGCAAAGCAAATTAAAAATCTTTAAAATTATAAAATGAAGATTAAACTGTGACACATTTTTCAGCTGAGTATGATTTCCTGTGCTGAAAATATATATAAAATAAGTAAGTTAGTAAGATTTGATAATATAAACACAGCAAGGATAACAAAAATAAAATAGAATTCCCTAACAACATGATCGGGCTCGTTCACATTGTTTTGTTATATGTTATTATAATCCAGCTGCATGGATGAATCAATATCCAGAAAAACTGTTTTAATAGGCTTTAGCATTTAACACCACAGTATTACACCTGCAAAGTTGCAGTATAAATTCTTTGACATTGACTCACATTTGTTTGATCTCATTTCGCCACAATATCACTAAATTACAAGGTTAGCTGGCTACTAAGCAATGTTGGCAACTGGGTGTTTGACAAAGTTAGTGAAAAGTTCCTCCCCCTGAATAACACATTGGTGTTTTCAATCAAGTGAACAAGGCGTCTGCAGGGAAGACAGAAACTAAGGAGAAGGAAAACACGAGTGGGGTTGGGGAGCGAGGCGAGGAGCCAGGGGGAGCTGCAAAGCCTTGAGGACCGAGTCAGGGGGTTGAGGTGAATTGTAAATGTTGAGGTGAGGAGAGGAGGAAGGAAGGGAGGGAGACGGAGTAAGTTGTGAGGGGTGAGTTAAAAGAGACACCTGGGAGAGGAACAAAGCAGCAGCTGGCTTGGCTTTACTCCTTGGAAACACCACAGAGTCTTTTAAAGGGTTAAACTGGGTCAACATGTACACTCCTGCACACACACACACATACACACACACGTATATACATTCACATGTCCAGACACAACCTGTCTTGTCGTCCTGTTCCCTTAACTATATTTAATTCTGTCTCCAGCATGTTGACACTGAGATGCTCTATTAGTTAAGTGTGTTTTTGTAGTAGGGGTCTACAGTATCTGACATGGCAACCAGAGACACTATTACTGCTATAATCACCCCAAAATGTACGTGTACACCATTAACACAGGTTACATAACAAAAGAAGCTATATTACAGGGCCCGAATAACAGCCGGAATATTTGGAAACCTGTTTACACCCATCAGATATGAAGTTATTTTATGACAAACTTATGACACCATGGAGATCCCTGGGTGTTTCCAGCTCTGACTAATCTAAATAGCCTTCAAGGTAAAAGATGATGAGAGCCCTGTGGGCGATAACTCCACATAGTTGGCATGCACAGGAGAGAAAATAAGAGTGGCATGCTTATTAGATCACTCTTTAGGAAAAGCTCCATTACCGCCCCCACAAACCTCCAGGCTTTACCCCCCACACCTCAAACCAACAGTCAAAACACTCCCAGTCTGTGAAGATAATTTGATGAGACATTCTCTCTGCGGATCACATCCAAGGTGCTCAAACTCTAAAGGAGCACTGAGCAATCAATTACTTTTCCCCTTGTTTATAGACAACTAAATGGTCTGCTCTCTTACAGAGCTTACAGAGCACTGACATTGAGAGTAACTTGGAAGTCTAAGCATCCCAAAGCACCGGTACTTTCCAGGAACCATGTAAACTTCACATGGAGGTATTATTTTTATATCTGACTTCTATAAGTGCAACTTAAGTATTGTAGGATGTATCTAAAACCACTGATGCATCAGCCTTTAGTGTTGTGTGCAAACACTAAAAGTCACCAGAAAAATAGCATTCAGTAATGTTCAATTCTAATTCTCACTTTCTACAATATCTGGTCGTTGTCACAGCTAGTAGTGTCAATTGCTAGTATAGTTGAAAGACTATATTGTGAACACATCAATGTGAGGCACTGTTGCCTTGACTGTCCTGCCATCTTTATGGCTGTTAGTTTAATGTGTTAAATGCACAGATACAGTAAGTCTCTTGCTTGAAGTTCTCTGTGGCAACAAATGCACAAGAAAACTGAATAGTTACCTCCTTTAATAAGATTTTTTTGTACTGTACAGAAAACTACCTGATTTTCATAAAACTTGGTGGACGGAGATCGGGGATCAGAATCATGGGGTGGATACACAAATACATTATTACTTTTGTTAACATTGCAAGATAGGGCATTTGTGGCACAGAAAATCGATCATTAAACATAATTCAAGACAGGAAATAAAATACAACCCATCTTCTTTTAGTTGTGATGTGCCTTCTGCCTTCCCAGCTCGGAGACATGGGACTATCTAAGGAGCCTGTGAATAGAGCATAGCCTTGTATTGTATACTCCATATTCCATGTTTGCAAAACAGTACCTCCATGGTTCACACTAGGTTTGCTCCCATGTGCAATGATCAGATCATAAGGGTTCGGTAAAATTATGTAAATATTGCTGTAAAGCAGTTTGGCTGCTGGTTTTTCAATACTGCGAAGAAAATGTATCCAATAGACTTTTTAAACACATAGTTTTGATGATATATTTTCATATTTCCTGACAGTGCTGTAGGGTGGAACTCAACAACACTTCCTTCCTGGCCAGACAGTCGTGTAAAAAGTGAGAAAACAACTATTGTTTGATAAACAAAGTGACGAGTCTCAGATGGAATTACACAGCACAAGAGTCAGACATGAGGATCCAGAAAGGCTTCCGTCACTCACACAAACAGATTAAAAATGAACAGTGTGTTTGATGTGAAGGTTTTATAAGCTTTTAGGCTCGTTCCTTTGTCCTGAGCTGTCCTTTGGTATGCTTAAACAAAACGATCAGTGTCAGACAGAGTCTGCAAGGGGGATTAGATTGGAAATACCAGCACAACACACAACATGTAATGGAAATGAGCTCACCAGCTCGCTCTGGAGCCACCAAGGGACTGGGATGACTGGAGAGTCGGGACAAATAATTCACATACAAACCAGCACAAACACAATTAAGAGGGACACACACCAGATCTACCATGCCCAAGCTTGTGTAATTCTACAAGACCATTTTTGTCATTTGTTTAGATGTAACCAAAGCACAGAGTTTACTGGAAAGGCCCAGGACATGGTGAATTACTGATGTAAACAGTAGGATCAGGAATAGTAAGAATTCCCATGAACTCTGTGGGTAGATGCACTTGTTTCTTCTGCTTTTAGAAACATTTACTTCAGGTAACTCTTGAATGTTTCCTAACAAACGGAAAAATAAACTCTTCTGATATTACATAAGGTTTCTCCAGAAATCTGGAAAAGGATGTTTTCCTCTTGGTCGTACCAGTTGTTTGCATGTTCAAGCCATATAACTACTATCTGTGTTCACTCTCAAGCCACTTACCAAAGCATTGCAGCTTTATTTTATCTTACGTAATGTATTTTCCAAGCCCTTTCTTGCTCGATATCTTCCAATGATTTTGCACAAAGAGGAATGGTGTATTTATGAGCTGCAAATGTGCAACTTACTTCGAATGAAGTCAGCAAAATATACATATTTTTTAAATGATTCAGTGCCACTAACTGTCAAATTTGACAAGTCTTATTTATATATAATTACTCGTATTCCCTATTTAGTTTCCTAACATGACAGCACTTGAATATCTGAGCTGTACACACCACAAGGAAAGATTCAGAGGACATGGCACTGTAAAACTCTAAAATGTAGCAATGTTTAAATAAAAAACAGTGCAGATATGTGTTTTATTATGATGCATGATCTATGCTGAGTGAGTTTTTAGAGCTTGAATTATGAATTAAACCATAAAACCAGCACAAATTGAGGAACAAATTTCAACAATGTAACTTTTAAGCACACAGGATTTACTGGGTTGATTGTGCAAAGCCGCTGCTGCTGTCCTTGCAGCTCCTCGGTCCCTCCGTGTGTGGCAGCTTGCAGCGGACATCTGACAGACAGCAGGGCTGGTGCTGGCCTACAGGGCTTAGTTACAGCCATAAACAAAAACCCAGAACACAGAACACATCTACTGTCACACAGTAGCTGCTATCTGCTACTTCAAAACAGCATCTGCTGAAGCCATTACGACTCTACAGTGAAGGATGGACAGAATGAGAAGAGGTGAAAAGGGAACAGACAGACATATGGAGTGATAGAGCAATGAGCAAGAAGACCTTCACCGACACAGTCTTTCAAACAATGAATGTACTGTAGTGTGTTTTGGTACGGACAGATGCCATTTGTTTGGTTCTGTGGAGCATCATGGAAAGATGAGTTCAAGGCCTTTTCACAATGTGTCTGGTAAATAAACAAGTTACAGAACACTGTTGACTGGCCGTGACAGGAGGTGAAGCATGGAGAACATCTTGCAGCACAACAGTGAGCACAAATTGTGAAGCAAAAGACTGAGGCTTAATATTTCTAATAGGATCTAGAATATCTAGGATATTTATAAATCTTTTCTTCTAGTACTAATTATCTGCTGTTTGCACAATAACATACACTCAGATGATAAACATTGTTAACATTATGTCTGCGAAACATCAGCATGTGAGCCTGAAAAAGTAGCTTGAGGTGCTTTCCCCCCTTCCACGTCGTATTATTTCCACTTTACTGACCCAACTATTCACAAAAGGAAAGGATCATTAATGGAAAATCATTGAAGCTCAGACATTACCTCAGTAGTGACCCATTATTTAACTATTTCCTAAATCTTTTTTGAATCACTCACCAATACATACCAACCCCATTATTTAAGCCGTAATAATGGATGATTGCAGTGTGTTGCATTGTGTCTTAAGTTCATAGGTTTGGCCATCATTCCTGTTGTTAATTATTGCTGAAATGTTGAGATGAAGTTTGATAGGGCAACAAGTAATCTAATGATAATAACGCAGGTGGTTTTAAATAAACCAGGTTAACCAAACTTTATTAGGATGATTTTAAAAAAGGATGCAAAAATGTAACGATACTCTCCAAACTGTGATTTGTGAACATGCATAGTTTAAAGAATGACTTTTTAGTTTGTGTTTTCTGCTGTTCTGACTTAGAGGCACACACTGGTTTGTAAAGGAACGGGTTAAATGCAGAGGTTGAATTTCCCGGTTGTGGGGAAATAATGGAATATTTTTCTTCTTCTACAAACATTTTTGGTGGCTAACTTTCAGGTTGGCTTTTTAACAAAATGTCTGATCATCCGAGCACTCGTGTTTTTTTTACCCTGTTGGACTGAATTGCAGTGATGTGTTCCCAGACCTCGTCATTTCCTTTTGTGAGCGAGATATTCTCCCAGGCCACAGACATCGTCTCCCAAACCATGAAAATGTGAGTTTGGATGTCATAATTCGGAATCACCCTTTAAAAGCCAGCTGTATCCACGTGGAAGGGAGTGATGAGATGTCTTCTGTCAGAACAAAGCAATCTCTAAATAATGGCCTTTGAATGAAATGTTGAAATGTAGTCTCTTGAGCCGTAAATTACCTCTAAGTCCAAAGTGCTGATCAAAGTAAGATTGAATACCTCAATTCTTCCAGAAATCTCTCACCTTCTGGCCTTGAGATGGCTTGGGATCATGTTTGCACACCCGGCCAAAATACTCTCACATCCCAAAAAGCGCCTCTTGCTGTAGTTATCTGAGGTCAAAGAGCAGGAAGCTGAGCCCTAGGAGGGGAATTTGCTGTCTAATTGTCGAACGACAGAGCTCCTTGTGTTCATAAAGCCAAATGATAACATAAAAAGAATCTCTTCCCTTTCCAATCCTCTGAGAAAAAACGTCTTCGAGTTTCATTGTACTTGGCACCTCATTGGACATTGGGGTTGCTTTGGACAGACGTTGCCTTCAAACACATCCTCTCTGGTTTTCTTCTTCTGGAGTTATTTGAAGTGTTTCTCTTCGGGTGGGAGAGGCAGGGTCAAACACTCGTGAGGATTCTATACACTGAAGACTACAAAAAAAAGGGCGGGGTGGCAGAAAACACAGCAATGGTAAAACAAAGAAAGGAAAGAGTCATGGAAAAGTTGTGGGGTGATGAGTGCGATATCCCTCTGCAATTATCCCAGCTTTGTGGTTTGGGATGATTTGGATATATTTAAACAATTGTCATCTCAGCAGAGGCTCAGTTGGAGACATTTGGGGTAAATGTCACACATCGGTTAAATAATTGCTTTGTGGTGAATAAAATGCTGATCAACTGTATCTTTATCAAACCTTCACTGGATGCTACTCGGCAGAGTGAAGGAAACATCAGCAGAATGGAATGAAGCCCCTAATTGATCCTGAATTACTGGAAATGATGGGGAACCCAGACTCGCTCCAATCCGTGGCTTCAAATTTAGGTACGAGTTCCCAAAATTAGGGGAACAGTTTTAGTTTCAAGAAGTCAGCTTTTACTTGTCTGAAAAGAAAAGGGTAGGTTTTCATTTGGTTTCACTGTGTGTGTCTGTGTGTGTAACAGTGTTCTTGGGTGGTTAGAGCTTGGCATGCACACCCTGCCTCTGTGCCAGACACTTCTCTAATCAACGCAGGTCACTGCTGCACTCTAAGCCTCTTTAACTGGGAAAAGATGGAAGGGCTTCACCCTCCGTTTGGGCACAGAGCTCCATCACTTCACTCAAAAGATGGGGACTGTTTTTTATAATCATTTCATTATGGAACCCAAAGAAAGATTTCAATATCCTGCGTCCACGCAATGAAGGTAGCGCTGCTTACCGTGTTACACTGAACGTTGCAGTAAGCATTTCCAGCCCGCGTTTACGGCCAAGCTTAACTTTCACAGTAATTGCGGCTGAATTTTTCCACTCGCTCTTTGCCATAGAAAACATTCTTATTAGACAAAGACCGAGTCCTGTGCTTGATTCTGTGTGATGTAAGGAGCTTATTTTATCACTTTACTGCTTTGAGTTCATAGAGCGGGCCTCGAAGTTCAGCTAACTTTTCAGGAATGGCTTCCCTTTTGAAATGTATTCTGCAGATGACGCTTAATGGACACATGGACGTACACACACACATACACATACACACCTTTAAATCCATACACGCTATGTTTTTGTGCTCCCAGCGGTCCTCTGATCCAAGCTCTCCTGGTGTTTAGTGTTGTCTAGAGGCGAGAGAGGGCCTCAGAGCCATAAAGATGTCTCTTCCACTCCATTCATAAACCTCTGACTAACTCCAAGCTAACCCAGTGGGACCACACAAGACCACTTCTCATCGCCCCGTGACCACACTATGCCCAAATGTTACTACCTTCCAAAGTGGTCTTGTACAAACATAACACTCCATCCACACGAACTTGACCACATCTCAGCAAGGGAAAAGTGAGACAAAAATAGTAAGAAGTATTCTGTAATGCGTAGCCATCAATCTTAGCTTCATATTTTGTATATGTACGTGGGCATTTTTGCAATGGTTCAGATGTCAGTAGACCAATCTGTAACTCGACTCTCCAGTCAGCTAGAGTTCACCATGAGTTAGAGTTTCATGGCTGTAGACAGCTACTGTGCAGAAGAGCACAGAATATGAGGGGCAATCTGGGTAAGAATGTATCGTCGTGCATGTAATTCCAGAGTTGAGCCTTTTCCGCCTGTGGGTAAGATTTAAAGTTCCTTACGAACTTCCTGGGCTTTCATCTGCACAATCTTGACAAGCATGCAGCGCTGAATGTTTGTAAAATGACATCACCATAAACCAAAACCACATACAACACATGCCTCTATGTGCGTGTGTGTGCACGCCCATGTGCACACGTGTCTGCGTGTGAAAGAGCAGGACGGGAATATGAAAAGCGTGATGATCAATAATGATGTACGGCCGTGAGTCATGTATTTATATGATATCATCAGCACCAGTAGCTCGCTGTACAATAGAGACGTGGGCAAGCCAGACGTATCTCTTGACCTACTTTATGAGAAACCGCAAACATAATAAGAAGATTTCACTCTGTCTGATGAGTAAAACCTTGTGGTTTTAAAAGGTAAAGTAATATTGCGTAAAGGTTATCCTCATGTGGATCCTTATCCTTTTTTATTTCATTTCTGGGGAGATCAGAGCACAGGGGTCAGCTCTTCAGCAGCACTCCAGGCGCTTGTGAATCACTCTGTCTTGCTCAATCACACATTTGCTTGCCAAAATTGGGAGTCAAATCCAGAATCCCCATCGGACGGATGAGATAAAATGAGCTTCACAGTCTTAAACTGTGGTCTCAGAATATGGACAAGGCACAAGATTGAAGTTTGACTTCATGTTCCTCTTGGTTGAATTATGTTAGTGTTGTCTACCATGAAGCGTTGAGCATAAAAACAACACAAAGAACATATCAATAAATCAGAAGCAAAAGGAATATATGTCAGTCAGGTCCAATTCACATCTGGCCTCTCTATTAATTGGAGTGAATCGTCTCATACTGTTGTGTACGCTCAGCATGTACAGATTTAAACATCTTCACTCAATAAAAAACTAGTGGCTATATTTCACAGAAGCAATTTAGTAGCCCCAAAAGACAGAAAATAGTGAATGAAGTTCAGCTCATGTCAACCTGACAAAACAGTGTCTGAATGACAAATGTCCTGTTTGCATTATGTCCTGCGACTCGTCGATGATGTCACGTGTTCCCGCTGCCACGTCGAGGGGTCTGCAGAGTGTCGGCCACGTGTCGGGTGGAGTTACAGGGAGCAGCCTTGGCTTTCACACATTTTATTTCTCTGTTTGTTAAGAGATGCTTATTGTAGCAACAACCACCTCTTGCGCATTGCCGGCGGCGAGGCCAGCTCTGGTTTACATCTTGACTGGAAAAAGGAGCTAGAATAGAAAGAAGAAATAAAGTCAGACGAAGCAGGAGAGTGAGACACAAGACAGGCAGAAAGAAAGAAACACTTTAGGAAAGAATGACATGGCACAGAGACAAGGCAGCCATTAAAACCAGCTGACAATCCCCCTGATTGATTTCACCACATCAGAGATGGCACTGGGTCTGCGTCTGGCAGGGGGGAGTATATAAGTGCAGGATAAAACACAGCGACTGACAGCTATTTTAAGGCAACGACTTCCAGCTACTTCTGAAACTTCTAGTGAGTGCTGAAGGGGAAGTAGGCAAACAAAAACAGAGTGATGGGTCTGTGCTGTCAAACTGTTTAAAAAGCCCAATTACAGTTAAGTGTCTACAGACACACACACCTATGGACACTCTGCGACAATCAGGGTCCAAACTACACAGCTAATCAGCGTTGCTTGAGTGTGTGGACACAGATGAATGGAGAGAGGCAGGTGCTGTCAAAAACATTTCATGCTCTGCAGGAAACAGGATGGGAAAGTGTGTATTTTTTATTTCCGGGTAAACTGTTGCTTTAAAACCGTAGTTTTGGCAGAAAAAAACCCTAAAGAATTCCAAATGTTTCTCTCTCTGCGTGTGTTTGTAGACAGCTGCGGATGATTACCTGAGCTCAATAGTGTGTCATGGCAGCAGATACCATAGGCTGTGACATTAGCGTTACATCCTGAGTTAAAGGTCTGATGTAATATGTCAGAGGTTTGAAAAGTAAGTACCAGACAGCCTGGTGCCCAGTTGACCTTGGCCCGTGGTCCAATTTCTCTCACAGGAAGTATTTAGTTCTTTAAAATGTGTGATCTGTCTCACTTTGAGCCATAAATTTCCTTCCCGATCACAACCGTTTCCTTTGTAACACATCAGAGCAGTGGAAGTGGAGCCATGACTTTGAAAAGACTTAAAAGCGTGGCTTTACAGTATCTCCATATTAAAGCTACCATGACACGATAACCACATCCGTCATGGTCGAGCGCCTGGTGAGTCACAGAGGTACATTCAGCAGACAGATGAATGCGTTTTGGTGGTGTTCAGGTCTGGTAAGTGTGGTTGCATCACACTTTGTCAAGTCCAACTCAATCCTCCTTCCTGCCTTGCCAATCCCTCCGTGAGCCTTTTCCACCACGCTAAAGACACAATGATTTTAACCCCTGGCCCTGACTGATTGTGACCAGGTGGTATCCATCCTGAGTCTGAAGGAGGGATTGTGTGTGTGTGTGTGTCTGTGTGCGGGTTAGAGAGCCTGCACACATATGGAGATGACTCACAAAGAATAATCAAATGGAAAACCACCAACTTTCACTACGTACACCCACTCTGACAGACGCAGATGTGATTCAGGCAGCTTACAGGACAGATATATATGTGTGTGTGTGTGTGTGTGTGTATGTGTGAGAGAAAGAGAGGCCCTACAGTGAAGTATTCACAGGTGTCCATAGCCATTAACATGTGTTTATAGCTCTGCCTCACACTCGCATAAGTATGGAAGCGTATCCCTGGTGTCTGCGGTTGGGTACAGAGCCATGGAAAATCACTGCCCCAGTGTTCTCAGAGCTAATCAATTAAATGAAGCCTAATAAGTGCTGTCATACATCTTGAATGGGTACTCATTGTAACCAGACACTCATATTATTTAAGTTCTATCAGTTCCTACAGAGATTTGACAACAATGTTCTCTTATTGCCTATATTAAACGAGGCAAAGGTGTTTATCTGCGCATGTTTCCTTTCCTGGGATTTATATTTAGTCTACACTGATAATGAAACTGGAGCCTTTGGCTATGAATTAGCTATATGGCAATGGTCGTGTCTATGTCCAAAACTCAGGCAAGCTGTAGTCTTGAGAAGTACTTCAGCATTAACACTATTATTGACTCTGAGCTTATCGTAAATCAGGTATTCTGAGTGGATCACCGGACCACTAATACCTTTGCTTACAAACCATCTTTGCAACCTTTTCATTGGAACTGTTTTGCTAGAAGGTCATCTTGTGTCCCGCATACTTCCTGTCAGTAGCAAACAGTGCGTGGGATGTAAACGTGGTAACATTTGAAGGGTAGGGAAGGTACAGTCTGTCTGGAAAGCCATGAATGAATACTCTTTAAGAGTTCTGTACCGTACAGAACTCTTAAAGAGTATTCATTCAAGGCTTTCCATCAGCAATTTCATAATCTGTGGAAAGCTTGAGCTTGCTGAAGGATGAACAGCGACCAGCAGAACTAGAGTGATTAAAAAGACTGCACGGATGAAAGGTAAAGTGGCGGTAGGAAAGAGTAGAATCGAAAATCACAGACAGTCAGAGAGGTAAATGTGTATATCAAGAGAGAAGCATCCGTCACAGTCAGTTTTGGAGTGGACGATGAGATAAACAAAGATCAGGGCTAATGTAACCTGGAGATTCGTTTCAAAGTGGGGTTTTGGCCAGAGAGCACAGCTTTCAGACCAAATGACTTCCTCCCCTCTCCAAGCAGCTCGCTGGAGGATTCCTGCTCTGATTATGGCTGGTCAACATGTTGTTGAAGAATGTGCTTGTAAAACACATTTATGGCCGAGTTACATCTTGAATTAGTTGTATTTGTGTTGTCACGAGGAGGGAGAATCAAATTTAAAAGCATTCAAGCGATCTCCTGTCTTAAGACCTGCTATAATTCAGACCCCAACAGCTTCTAAGAACATTTAAAATTACTTTCATAAAATTAACTGTGCACATTATAATTGAATTAAAATCAGTCTTCTACCCACTGGCCATGGCTCAATACTGAAGCAGCCTGTGTGCGCCTGAGCAAGACGGACTCTAATAGGTGGTAATTGTCATGTTCCCCCCTTTATTTTTAATGATGTCAGGGTTATTACAAGAGAGCCATCCAAGCCCGTGGTTTAAGGTTGCATCTGTGTGTCTTCTTGTTCAGATGAGTGTGACCAGGGGCAGTGACATCTGCTGAATAAAATATCATCCACATATGGATACACAGACGTGCTTGCACTAGGTGACACACACACACAAACACAAAGCAATGCGGCCTATCCAGGTTTGGGCTGCAGTAGTCTGCCAAAGTTCATCAATCACATTTGTAACAGACTGTTGATTAGTGTTCCTCGCTGTTCTTTTAAACACACGGGTGCATGCCCTCATGACAGACACACACACACAAACACACACACACAACCACTTTGACACATGCTAAATAAAACATTGGACTCTAGTAAACCAATCCTGCCCACATATGCTGAGCACAGCATGGGCAGCGTGCTGCATTGTACTGCTGTATGACATTCTGCAGGCTTGAGTTTCAATTGGGAAACCATAACACAGGTCCAAGCTGAGGGTGCGGGGCGGTGTGGGGAATTTCGTCGCTGACATTATTGTTTATCCAGAAAGCTCATTTGACTCAAGAGCATGATAATGTGGAGAAAATCCTGTCTTTTTGATATGCCAGGTGATGTGCTGAGGTTGCACAAGAACTTGGAGTGCAGACTCAAACACACCCGGTCCCAGCTGGAGGAATGTGGCTGCAGACGAGGGGAGACGACGAGAGCTTGCACGGCAAAAGTGGATATAAACACGGTCCATAATGACAAATTATGAGATTAGTTTTGGACTCGCGGCCCCGGCTCGCTCTTTGTTCAGTGTGGCTTGTTACCTTTTAATTGCATGAATAAACTGTTTACAAGGTACGATTATGCAGCATCATAAAACCCCAAAGAGAGACAGTTCTGTTTGTCTTATTGCTGATCATACTTTTACTAACCCACACTCTATCCAAATGGTTTCAACACTGCTGTAATGAACATGCAGGCTGTCATGCTTTACCAAGGCTTTCAGGCATGACTAGTGGTGAAACAGTGTCCTACAATGCTAATGACACAGAGGGGATCTTGTAAAGCTAAGGCGCTACAAGGCGCGCCTGCTTAGCCACAGTAATGTCATTACTGCTCAATTTAGCTAAACAAGCTGAACTGCGTAAAACCCCACTGCTTTGTGGGTACCACCTATGGAAATTCTACTGCGGAGACTTGCTGCTAAAACCAGAATGTCAGAGCACAATGTAAATGGGTTCGATGGTAATGTAATTATTTGAAATGGATATGTTGTAATTTCTCTGTGGGAGTTCAGGTTAATTGATGTAACGTTATATTTCTACTGTGTGAACTTTGTCACGCCTTAATCACAGATGATTACTTAGCCTTTCAGGAAACATGGCGACAAATGTGTGTGTGTGTGGAGGTTTGCGCACGATCCTCTGCATGCATTTAACAGAACATTCAAACTGTACAAATGAGTGAAGGTGCTAGATGCTGCTGACGAAACTCTAAAGGTCTAACCTAATGAGCTGCTGTATTTCATGATTTCACCTCATAAAGAAAAGGAAACAGACCACCGCGGATCCCAACACGCAGCTATGCGTGACTAAGCTTTCTTAACTATTAGGTTAAATGTGGCTTTTTTTGCTGCCTGTTGCAAACTCAACTGTGGAAAACTGACTTCAGCGCTGCATTTCTATATTGATAACAATTAAACTAGAGTCAAAACTCCTCTGAAGCAGGTATAGTCATTTTCTGACTTGACAGCTGTGTGCAGATTACAGGCACAGCACCAGACACAGGTGCATGTTTGGCGTCTCTGACTCTGTGACATAATGGTGCAACCTGCCCCAGAGACACCTCTTGTTCTGACCCTGCATGATTTACCTTTTGCACACACACACATGTGCACATAGCATCCTGCATCTGAGGTTTCCATTTGATTGCTGTCCAGAATTTTTATGGATGCATGGGTGATTTAGGAGTCCAGAGGAATAATGGTACCCCAGATTCTCAGGATCCATTTACAAAACCCTAACTTAGAACTCAACAATGGCTTAAATATGGCGGTGTGTAGATGGGAGTGAATTATGCCCGATGATTTCTCAGTTGCAATAATTATTGGAAAGGTTTCTTTTATATTTACAGCAGATCGTTGGAATCTGGAAAGCACAAATCAAGTTCTTTTAAGGATTTCTTCCGAACTCTTCATGGCCATTTTAGGACTCTTGTCAGTCCTTAAAAGACCATTTAGGTAGTTTATGAGAACACTATGCACCAGTGCTTTGCCTTCAACACTAAGTAACCAGGTTTCTCCATTGCTTTATAAGGCAGGGAAAGACAGGTTTATGCCTTGTTTATGATTTAGGATTTGGGCGGAGATGGTGATGAATTTAGTGGAGTCTCTTAGATAAACAATTTGTGTCTAACAGAAATATTTTTGTTCAAATTTGAACATTTGCTTTGAGTTTTATAGCTTTTTCAGTTACATACTGTATGGTTCAAACGTCTGGATGTCAAAACAACACAAGAAACAACCAGTTCTTCCTTTGATGGGTACAGTAAAAGATATGTTGTATTGTGTATTCTGTATGATTGCACACAAGTTGTGTTTGTGTCTGAACAAACAAGTGTTACTCATCTGTTTACATGTCAGGTAGATGAAGCCAGCGCTTCAGATTACTGCCCTCGCGTCAACAATCAGGGCCAAGGTAGTCCTTTCACATTCATAAAGCACGAGTGCAAAACAACCGCATCCGCTGGCAGGAATTTCACCTGCTTGGACGGCGATTGGGCCTGTGTTTAAACTGTAAAAATTCCTACCATTGCTACAGAACGCATTAGGCCCCCGGGGTCCACGTTTATAACACGTCCAACCTGACCTTGCTCTGACTCAAGAATTTCATTAAAACACTTCACACACGCAACAAGAAATTGCAGAGACAGAAAAATGCACTAAACAAAAGCAGGAACCGATGCAGAACGAGAACGATAAACAGAGAATGTGATAATGATTTAGAGAAGTAAATTTATTGTGAAATAAAACCGTTTAAAGGGACAGTTCACCCCAACATCAAAAATACATATTGTTTTTATTGTTATAGTATTATTTATAGTATAGATTGTTTTTATGTGAGTTGCACAGTTGGAAATAGAGATGTCTGCTTTCTTTATAATTTAATAGAACTCGATATCACTCGGAATAAAAATAAATAAATACCAGAGTTAGTTTTAGTTTGTTTTACCAGAAACCAAACAAAAACACGCTGGATATCCCTTGTTGAAGTTTTTTTGCAGTGACATCGAGTAGAGGGTAAAATCTGAACTGTAACAATACCCTGAACCCTGTAGTTGACAGTCTGATAATGTCTGTGATTTAGGAATGAATTTACCCATAATTACACTCGTCTACCTCTAAGTGTTTGTTTGTATGCATGGACAGGAGCGGGTCTTAATCTACACACACTCTAGAAATCGCGGAACTGTGTATACACAGCTCTGCATACGCACATTGATAGATGAGGCCCCTGATGTCGAGGATTTGACATATGAGAAGATCACAAGCTCAACCCCAACCCACCTGACCGCCTGTCCATCTTTACCTGTCCGTTGAAACTAAATCCTTGAGAGGGAGGCAGAAAAAGAGAGAAAGAGGCAGAGAGGGGACCAGGATCCTGCCTATACCCATCTATTACACACATTGTGCTCCCTGCCCACTGTCCTTCCCCATGCCCACCCCCCTCCTACCGCACCCACCTCACCCAGGGCTGGGATCAGGTGTCTCCCTTTGAAATCTGGGATGGGATCAAACAGGACGCAGGCATTCGATAGGGCAGCCCCACTGCCACAAGGACCCTTAATGGAGGAGTAGCATGACTGGGACCAGGGCCAAACGGTGTGTGTGAAGAGAAGAATGAGAGCGAAAGAGTAGGAAATTTACAACTAGGAGCCGTGCAGTGGGGCTGCCGGTGCGTAGGGGGTATATTTGAGAGCTAACAGGCTGACAGGGCGGCTGCTGTCCTCTCTTTAGTTGAAATTTTGTGGCAAAGCTGAACTTACAGACACACATCTGGAGCGTATTGGCTAATCATGGATTTCACAGTGTAGAGTCATTCTAGGAATGCATTCAAAAAGCATAATACAAAAAGGCAATATGCAACTTGGGGAAAGTTACAAATCCCCACATAATGAAAGAATTTGGAGTTATTTTGCACAGAAAATTGATAATAAATTCATTCCTTTGGATCAAACTGTACCATCACAAACCCCTGAAGTCTTTGTCCGCCTTGTAGCTCCGAGCAAATCAGTCGGGCTTTGCTTGGAGTTATATAAATGCAAGCCACCAGGGGAATACGGGTGGTATGGACAGTGGCCAAAAAGCTACATATATTGAAATGTTGTTTCTGTTCTTTTCTCTCTGCTGCCCCTGGTAATTGTTTTCAGATTGGTGTTCTGGGCTTTTTCAAAATGTTTCTGCTGAACTAATGGTTCTGCTTGTCTACGTTGTAATTTCAGTATTGTTTTGTGGTCAATTACAGTGGCATGTTACATTCTAAATTATAGCTGTGGAAAGATGAAGAGATACAGACAGATCATATTTTGTTTGTGTTGTATGTGGAGGAACACTGTTGTTCTACGCAGTAGGATTTGTACTCTGTGGAAAAATCTATACGCGTATGCAGGTTCTTATGCAATGGACTGCCAAGATTACTATTTGTGTCACTGTGAGGTTGGGGATGTGTTCTTTGTTTCTTTCAGCACAGCAATACATGCCTAAACTGTCACTAATAAATCAGTACTTCACCTTTAGGGGAACCTTGTTTTTGTCCTCATTTGAGCGGCAAGTCCCCACATGTGACAGTGTGAACAGATTTTTGTTTTTCCCTGTAGTTTTATTTTATGTTCGCACTGGAGGAGCACATGAATGCACCATTGGCCTTGTATGTGCTCTAAAGGTGCCATTCTTGTTTTGCCGGTATTTGGTTATGAACCAAAGAATTGGACAAACAGAACATTTAACCTAATGATGATCCTAAATAACAATGGATCACAGTTATTACGAGTCATTGTGTGAAAGCCATGAATGTTTGTAATAAATGTCATGTACATCCAATAGTTTTTGAAATATTTCATGTGAATCTGCTGAGGGCACTAGATGTAATCTGGTATCACAAATCATTCTCTGGGTCTCAAGAATGCTTTTAAAAACTGTAACCCCTCCATGACCAAAGTGATGATCCAACCAACTGACATTGGCATCATAAAGAGCCCTATTGTTGCTAAAATGTCCCCACTTTCAAGATCTAAAACTCAAATCAGCCACATAAATACAGAATCACATGAGCAGATGTAAAACCGAGACTGAAGCCTAACATAAATAGTTACTCTTGTGGGGACTGGATTCTTGTCTCCACATGTGATGACGTGAACAGATTTTGTCCCCCACGATATAATAAATTGCACGAACTCACACGCAGTCTGCTTAGAAATGTGCCTGAAAGGGCCATGGCAAGATGCCAGATAACCTAAAGGTGTTACCTTTTTTAAACCTCCTCTTTCTGACGCACACAACATTTATAGTGTTTCCTACCCTTTCATCTTGAACCTGAATTCTAATGATGAACAAATGTAGCTAGAGAGGGGGGGTTACTGTAACATGATAACTGTAGAGATAGCTCATAGTCATGTTCAGATCTTTACACAAAGTGAGCAGAATCCCGGTTTTCACTGCTGTATTGTGTTCCTTTCAGTCACCAGGAGCAACTAAAACTTTGTAAAAACAAGTCGGATAAACTTTGAGTTTTCACACTACTCACACACACACTGTCGTGCTTTAGACTGCACACAGAGTGCAAGTCCCAGACAAGTTCTCACATTTCCCAAATGCTTACATTCCACTTGCTCGCTCGTTCTGCCCCAGTCTCAGTGTCAGTCTCCTGAGTTTACACAGTCAGACAAGCAAGCCGGGGGATGACAAGGTGACATCCAAGGCTTTACGGCTCTGATGGATACACACGCAGAGATGAATCAGGTGGTATTTGTGTCTCTGGACGAGCGCTTGTAAAGCTCTCTAAGTCATGCACCTTGGGGGAACAGAGATGAAGGAGACTTTAAAACTATAGAATCACTGCAGAAATCAAGTAGTTGGACTGATTTCTCTAAAGGTCAGATTATCCTCTGCAAGCAACCAGCGCTGCTGTTGATTCTTCCATTATTTCCAGCCAACAAGGCCGACTGGCTGAGGACTTGTTCATAAAGCCAACAGCTCTCTGATCCCCTGTGTATACATACAGAAAGTACACATGTATTATACAATAAATCCCTCCTCACCTAGCTATTACCGTGGCTCTTTTTTCTGCCACGGCCTTTTAGCCTGTCAGATTAGGCAAAATATACTGTTTGCATTATACGGGTTGTTTAGCTATATAAGTGGAAGAGGAAGTTCCGGCTCTGTCGTACTGTAAAAATGCACACAATAACCTGATTAAGTGTTTGCACGTGTGTGTGTGTGTGTGTGTGTGTGTTAGCCATTCATCAGTCTCAACTTTTCATTTGTTTGATTTAACTCCGGCATATTTGCATTCCTCGTGTCATCTCCTGTGCAATGAGAATAAAGACGGCTGATTTCTTTCTGGTTTTCTATCTTTATGGGGACCAACTGAACTTTTAGACCTTCAGATTCGGGACGCTGAGGACATTTAGAAATCTTTGGTTTGAGTAGGTATTGTTTAGGTGGCATTTATGGGAAATAACCAAGTACATTTACTCAAACATTAAAGTGCATAACTGGGGCACCTTCCATTGTGTGTTGTTTCACATTTCTAGTAGTATCAAAAGTAAGAGTACGCATTATGCACAATGGCTCCACTCACATAGTTTTATATGTTCCAAATATATTATTTGATTTTTATTATTGATGCATTCATGTAAGCAGGATTTTACGGTTGTCATATAGGGCTACATTTAAATACTGTTATGTGGTGTCATTTCTAAAAATAAATAATATTTTTAAATTAAATTACATCTTTTTTCATTTTAGATAATTTCCTGAAAAGTAACTAAAGTCGGCTGCTGAATGTGGTGGAGAAGAAGTATAAAGTAAAATTTAAAAAAATGGAAATTCAAAGCATATTTTACAAATGTGGCAACAAAGAGAAAGTGAATTAGGTGTGTTTCCAGCAGCTTGGTTGAGAAAAATAATGGTTGAAATGTCAGGGAAAATAGCTGTTGGACAGGTTTTTCTGTTTCAGACCATATTTGCTGCTTACAAAGCAAGATGGTGACAGAGAGGTGCTGATAGTGGAGACCTAACTTATCCCATGGATGTAGCAGTATGTATGAGCGCTCAGGGGAAAGTAATCCTGGAGTTGGAGCTTTTCTAATTAGATAATTCACATAATAATGTTTGGGAAACTTGCTGTATTTCTCTTGTTGTCTGGCGTCTGTGAAGACGTACCTTGAAAAAAAAATGCTGCATAGACCATTTCACAGTTTTTAACACTAACTTTCCTAATGTGTGCCAGTTTATTTCATTGCACTGTAAGTGAATGTAATGACAGGAAGGAAGTGAACAAGGACCCGAGCAATGCAGCTCCAGCAAAACCAGGAATGAAACATGTGCTAAACCTCTGTGCTGTAGCTTTAAAAACAAGATATTTAAGATAAATCTGTGCAGTTGAGCGAGAGATTAAATATTGTTTCGGCAAACTATTTGAAGATTAATTGACAATACTCGGCCAAGAACTGCATAATTTCAATGAGTAGCCACTGAAATTAACAGCAAGGATTTAGGTCTAGTTGCAAAGCCAAACACAACAGCACCGGCATAAAATTAACAGGAAAAAGACATTTAAATTAATAATTGCAAATATGTGTTTGAAAACTAATTGGAAACTAAATTCATTGTGATACCAATTTAACATGTAAAATGAGGAGCAATGTATGGTGTCCTGAGTTGAGGCGTACAGTTGTGATGGTTTGGATTAGATATAGAAGTATGATTTTGCAAGTGTATGCTTAACTCTGATAGTAGGTCAATAAACGGTTCATATTAACCTGGTAAATATGATGGTGCAGATAAAAGTTCATACTTCCAGAGCTTGTGGAGGAAACACTGTAGCATTAGTGTTGTTTGCTGCCCCCAGCTGGTCAGTAATAAAACTACAAATAAGCCAGATGAAAACAAAAATGCCAATCATAGCCAAAGTGGCAACATAATTTGCAAAAAAAATATAAATTTTCCGATTTTCCAAAAATATGCTAATAGCAGTGTTTAACATGTTCATGCATGCTTCAACATATTAAATCATGATCTTGTATTAACAAAACCCACAGTGGCACTTCTACTCCCTGTGTGGTAGTTTGAGACAGACGGCTGTTCTCTGCTATCTAGATCAAGCTCCCCTATCTTCATTGATACCCGCCGCCCCTCCTCTGCTCTCTCGGTCCCCTGCCTCTCTCGGGAGCAGCCATGGTGCACTTGTAATGGGCAGCTCTGGAAACCCAAACCCTCATTACCTCCCTCATTACTCTGTGCTGCACAATGGGGACCTGTTTCCTGGCTTTCACCCCTTCCACAGATAAAATGCACACACACTCGCACAGACACACACACACATATACTCAAATGCACCTCATGCACTCGTCCGTCTCTCTCTTTATTCCTGCAGGCTCTCTCTGGTCCAAGGCCTTGGTGATCATGTGTCCGTGGTTCTTTGTCTGCTCTTTTGTACTGGAGTACAAAGCCGGGCTGTCTCCCTCCACATCTCTGTTCTTTTATTCTTTAAAAAAAAAATCTACTCCCTTCACTCTCCTTACTTCTCCTTACCTTTTTATCGTCATCATTTGCGTTTTCTTTTTTTTTTTTTTTTTTTTTACCATTTTATGTGTGCAATTTTGGTATGTGCAGCACCTTCTACTTCATCTTTACTTTTGGTATCCTGCTCGGTTCCCTTCACAGACCACTAGGGGGCAGCAGTGGTTTGTGTGTGAATCTCAGTGGAAAATAGTGACTGGAACAGAATTTCAGCAACATATTTTTTTTCACTCTGAGCCTTGTGGTTTGTAAATCCCTAGATCTTCTTCATAAACCACAAGGATCATTTTTAAGCTGTGTAGCCTGAGCTTGTATGTTTTTAGTGTCGAGCTGTTGAAGATGAGGAGTGTGAGTTATGTGGTGTTTAGGGCGTCAGTTAAAACCGACTCTCTCTCCGGAGTCTCTTTTAAGATACCATGCTAATACCTCAGTGATCTGAGAGGGTTAGTCTATGTCCATGTGGATACATAGGCCCAACACATAAATATGAGTGGCCCAACATCAAGCTTTCCTGTATTTCTACTCTGCATTAACAGTGTTGCAGGTATGTGTGTTAGGAGCTAACTGCTGCGGCTGCACAGACTATCTCATCTGATTAAAGGTCTTTTTATCTTAAGCACTGGCTCCTCGGCTTCGAAGTTAACGTCTAAAGGTGCATTATTTGTCGTGGTGTAGGGGATGATGGAACATGCTGGTTTCCAGACTGCAGTCATAAAGGCAAAGTGCATTTTTATTAATATCAGATGTGCACAGCAACAAAAAATGATGAGACAGGCTGTGTTACATCAGGCCAACCCCATGAGAGCTGATAGAGTAAGATAATCTGCTGAATGTCTGCAGGAAAACATGCACATAAAGAAAGCACTTGTTGCACTGATCATATTCCACTTGCATTCACTTTATTATCGTGTGCTCTATAAAGTGCAAAGAGTTTCTACGTAATATAAGTTTCATGTGATGTAACCAACATGAATTAACGGATTATGACTTAAACAAGAACACTGAATGTACATTGTAGATAAAATTACAGATTTTGTCTTCCCACAGCAATGTGTTCTCATGTACAGGTTGGGAGGATTTCTTATGAAAGCATAAACAGCTGATTACATGTGATATTCTACAAAGAAAACAAAAAAAACTGATGATTTTTTTATTAACTGATGTTGTTTTCAAAACTGTCAGAATTGCTATTTTATACGTTTTTAGCACTCTGATATTTAATGATTATTTGATTTACATTTTAGACTGTCCTCTGCTGCCATCTTGCTGACGTAGTATTAATGATTGACGGTGATGCAGAATTTAAATTGGAGGAAGTCACACTCGGGGAGGGAGGGAGGGACTTTCACCCAGGAGAAAAGGGTTTGTGTATTATGAGAACAAAAACAACAAAACATTTTTTTTTTTTTACATATCTTCTCACAGTTTCTGAATCAAGTTTTTTTTTTAACATAACTTACATTTTTCATGTAATTTACAGTAGTGAGGTCACTCTCGTAACGACTACACTTCCCGCATTTACATAGATTATTAACTGTTTGTCGTTTAGGTTGGAGATCTTGTAGGATGAGATTGGCTCCAGCCCCCCGGGTTCGGATAAGCGGTTATAGGAAATGAATGAATGAATGACTCTTGTAGGATATGGAACTATAGGATAAGTCGAGCAGTTTTTTTGAGGTTGGGGGGATAGAATAGAGTAAGGATTAAAATAAATACTTATGTATAAAACTACTGGACACAGTTGTTTTGGTGATGAGTAGTTTCCATTTAAGTAACGTGTGTTTGTGCCATCCACCTCCCATCCTAACTACCCTTAAGGGTGCAATTTGTAAGATTTTGCTAGATTTTGCAAAGGTGAGGGTTATCTATTCAACAGATACTGAGGCCTGTCCACTTCCTGTGTAGACAGCAGACAGCAAAAATCTGACTGACTTGCCAGATAAACTGGATTGTTTTGATTAATATTTTTGTGTCATGCAAAGTGATTTTTTAGTGTTTGACATTTCCCCCTATGTCTGGAACAAGTTGTTGGGGACTACTTCACATTCCGAGTTCATAATGTTCCTCTTCCTCCAATTATTTTAGAGACCATGTGGTTTTGATCAACTTTCTCTGTCAGGAATTGGGATTATTTATTTAAAGAACGGCTGCTCGATAGTCTGTTGCTGCTGTACAGTGCGTCCATGGTGGACTGCAGTGATGAACTTGATTGTGTAGCTCTCTTGCAGAGAGACTCCATCTGGGTGCCTGAGGTGTTATTCCACCATGTGTAATCATGACAAAAACAAAGCTCAGCAACGTCTTACCACCCTCAGCACACACACACATGCACGTGCAAACACACACACCCTCAACACACTCTATCTCTCACTTACACACACACACACAACATGTGGAAAGAGGAAGTTTCATCCAACAGTGCTTCATCACGGAGGGTCGCCCACAGTCCTGGAAAAACAGTAAAGTGGGTCATGAAGGAAAAACTGGTGAGTTGGTTTACCACTGATGCACATGTGTGTTCACACACACGCTGTGTTGGTTAGGCGTACGGTGCAGAGTTAACCAGAAAGATAATCAACAAGGACATGAATTACTGCTTTGTTGGATTCATAACCCCACATTTGGACTGTATTTCTTTTCTTAAAGTGTAAAAAAAAACTTTGAAAAACCCCCAAATGTAAGCAAAACCTACCAAACTGTAACCCTAGAAATCAGAAGTATACATATAGGTCCATTTTTTAGAATATCTAGTTCTTATATAATATTTCTCCTGATAGAAACGCCACACTTTTTATCAAACTCATACTGGAGCGAACCTGAAGATCTGACAGTTTGAAGAACTTGTTGAACTTTGGGCGTAAATTCACCTCTGCTTATGGAAAAACCTTGTATTAGCATGTGTGTGTTCCTGCACGTCTGTCTTGTGTGCACGCATGTGCAAATGATTATGTGGCACATTTCCTTTTGTGCCACAGGCTTCTAATTACCAGCTTCTTTCCATCCCTGCATTGCCTTTAGTAGTATGTAGTTATCATATAAAGTCTATATTTATACGTGAGCTCAATGTGTTTAAGTTGCTAATTGCATCCTAATGACTAAATGTTTGCCAGGAAGCGTTGTGTTTCAAGCGTTGCTAATTGAAAGGGCAGGAAGTGGTGTTGTGTGTGTGAAGACGGACAGAGACAAACAGAAAGGTGAATGGGAAAGAGAGGAATTTCAAATGACGAGGGATCAAACGTGTGATCTTGTGAAAGAGACACAAAGCACATTTGCTTTCAAATGAATGACCGTGTTATGCGTCATTGTCCTTTAGAGTGAGTGCAGCTGCTCGACACATCTGCATTCCTATCAGTGACTAGAAGATGACATGTTTGCATGTGCTTCCTTTGTGTGTGTGACTGTGCATTTCCACCTGTGTATTATCCATATTGACTCACTGCGTGCACAGGGAATGGGGGGGGNNNATGGAAGCAGTTAATAAAAGGTTAAAAGAGGTAAATCGGCATGTAAAACCTGGTAACATGTAAACATTTTAGCAAGCTCTTATACAGAGACATAAAAAAGGGACGCGCACTTTGTTCCAGCAGAGAGGTAGGGAACCATAAGGTTGCCACCCTCTTTTGTAAAAAGACTGTTATTTTCTCCTAAGCTGTTTCAAATGAACCACAACCTGCTGCGCCCCCCTTTCAACCCCTGAGTTACATAACAGTAGAATACCATTCTTTCCTCCTCTCATCCGNNNNCCCCCCCTCTCTCTCCTCCGAGTCACATCACTCTCCTTTGTCACGCTCTCCACACCTTTGTCAGCCTCTTTTTCTCGCTCTCTCCCCCTGTTCTAATCAGTGCCTGTGGTGAATAATTCACTCAGTGCAGCGGGGACTGAAGCTCTTTGATTGGCAGCTTTATTCTCCTGTCTGTTACATTATTAACATACCTCTATCAGGGCATTGTTGCTATGGTAAAGGCCACTAAGGGCCAGAGGAGAGTCAGCAGTTTAATGGAAAGACCCCCCTCCCAAACACACACCCTTAATCTCCTTCTACCCTCCATCTTTGATTCCATGTGTCCTTTTCTTTCCCTCTTGGGTTTGTCCTCCTGAAGGTCACAGCTGGGTGGTGGCACACGGGGCTGAACAGATGAGTTTCAGGTGACCTTTTGATGTGTCTTTAGTTAGTCTGACGGCTATTCTAATAGACAAAGAAGTCACATTTATTTGTTGCTCCTTTATTGGTCAGTTTGGACTAAAAAACTGCTTTATCCAATGTTCAGATTTATGCCCTGGAAATATATGCAAATTAACACATATTTAATGAATCATTTAAACCTAATTTGCGTTTCTAAGCATACAATCTGGGGAAGTTTCACAGTGATATCTTTAAGTTAAAAAAATGTTATTAATCTGTTGTGTCTCCTTTTAAAGCAGTATTTTAAAAAGCAATCCAACAGGTTTATCACCCGACTGTGCAGTTCTACGTAGCTTTTGTCTTTCAGCTCACTATTTTGGTTTAACTGCTGCAATTTTACTCTTTTAATTCACATGTGGCTGCAGCAGGGAGCTGTTCTGTGTGGAAAAATCCTCCTATATTCGACCAGCATACGTCCAAACGTCAGACGGAAAAATGTAGCAACCAGCTGGTGACATATAGTGCAGCGTTTAGCTGCTAAAGAACCAAAAACAAAACTAAAAGCTGATTATTGGACTTTGTGTTCAATAGATTTCCAGACTGAATGAATGCTACGGTTGCTCCAAGTCTGCTACTGTTAGAATTCACATTTCAAAAGATTGTAGCTCAAAGAAATGTAAGGCATTTTTTTAAATTAAAAACACTATTGAGGCCAGCGCCTATACAGGCTATGCATTTATAGTCAACCAAACGTTAAAGAAAGAAATGCTATTAAGTAATATGACGCCCCACTTGCCTAAAAGAGATGCATTTATTAACTCGATGAGGATTCAGCAGTGAACTTGCATGAGAAAGAAAGTTCCCAAACCCAAGTACATCCAATTTGCCTCACATGAATTCAACTTAAAAACCTGTTGGGCTTCTTTCTCCCAGGTGTTCTTCCCCTCCACGTAACCCACATGTTCACTGATGGAGCCCTTTAGCCACAGTGTGATTATGGAAATGAGGTCAGGCAGAGAGATGACGGTGAGAATCGTAACTCTGAGACTTCCGTTCCGCTACATGCGTCTGAAATTACTTCCCCGAGAACAATCATGCCTTCTGCAGCTTCACTTCCCCTGTGCTGCAGATTGCTTTTGGAAACATTACAAACACCATCCCTCAGGATAAACACCCGTATGAACACGTATGGATGCACACGAAAAAAAAACAAAAAGAGCACACACACAAGATACATCCAGGATAATCCCAGAACGTGAGTGAATTGAAAGATGGAGGAGATGAAGGGTGAGAAATGGAGCGAGGATGGAGAGGCATAATGGAGGACAAAATGACACGGGGTCTTATAGAGATTGAGGGCACCATAGCTGCAATGTAATTGAGACTTAACTGTGCCAATGTCATTCTGTTTATGGGCTGTGTGGGTGAGCATGTGTGTCTGTGTGTGTGTGTGTATGTTTGCTTCTTTTTTTTTCTTCTTCTAAAATTCAATTCACACTGTCTCGCGTCCCCTAGATGCCCGAGGAAGTCATCTGTCAAAGTGGGTAGCTGGGGAGGTCTGTTGTGAGTGAGTGTGTGTCTCTGCAGCATGTATGTCTGCGTGTGTGTCTCTGTGGGTGCAGTTTTTATTTGCTCTGATTCCTCCAGTTGCTCAGGCCTTCCGCAGTCTCAGTGCTATTAGACCTTTGCCCTGTTCTTAAGGGGAAGATAGAACGAAAATACCCTTTGTACTTTATAACTCCATACCTCTTCTCTTCTCTTCTCTTCTCTTCTCTTCTCTTCTCTTCTCTTCTCTTCTCTTCTCTTCTCTTCTCTTCTCTTCCTCTGAATAGAAATAGCATTGGGTCCCAGGACAGCAGCCTTTTAGTTGAGTCGGAGGTGAGTGAAAAGCACAGATGTACCGACTTTGTAATCTCTGAATGATGCCACTCACTAAAATAGTATGCTGGACTCATTATCTTACGCTAAGTTCTTAGACTGTTTTGAAAGTTTTTTCTATTTTTATAGAAGTGGCCAGCGCCCAAATGATTCAAGTGACTGGGAGTCTTGTCATTAGAGACTTGTCTTTCCATACTCACAGAGCGATAAATCATTGAAGTGCATGAGCTGACGTGTGTGTTCATGTATGTGTAAATGTGTGCGTGACTGTGCGCGCGACTGTGCGCGCGCGTGCGCCTGCTTGGTATAATCATATCTGCACCTTTTATTTGAAGCTGTAAGAAATTGGGTTAGTCCTTTCATCACATTGTCGTCTCTCACAACAGGGAAAAGAAAGCGAGTGTGCCTAATTAACGAGGAAAGAATCACAGGAACAAAATGTACCAAATGACAAAGAAAGTTTTAAAGAAAAGGGGTGACAAAACCTCCGTTTTTAATTATTAATATAGTTTTAAAGACACAGGTTGGCAATCTGTTGATACAATTGTTGCAAACCTAACAAAGCAGTGACAGTGAATGATTTTACAGTCACAAGGCTTTGTGGGGATGAAGTGATAAAGTGGTGGAGAGACGTGCCGCAGAATAACAGACGACTTTATTCTCCAGTGGAACTCAAGTTGCATGACAACTATGTGAGGTGGGAATTAACAGTCAAAATTTCCCCCTTTTAAACAATTCCGTTGGAAATGTGATTTCCTCCAATATTCCTTTTTATGGTAATTAGTGCCAGGCCTTCCTGTCCTTTTATTTCCACTGCATGGAGAAGGAATTCTTTGGAAAAATGGCTGTGATAGCCGAAGAGACGTACCTCTTAGAAAGAAAACAAAAAATCCAAAAACAGTTATGATGTCCCGTCAATTAAAATGTTGTCAAATGCTCTCAGGACCACTAACCAGGCTGCAAGCAGTTGTTTTTTTTTTACTAAGTGTGCTTTAAAGAAAGTAGATCTGCAAATTAACATATTCCTGCCACCGATCATTGTTTTAGTCCGTCCTCGAAAAAGAAATGATAGGGCGTTACAGGCAGCAAAATACGACTCAAAGCTACGTTTTACGGTCCTCCACCGCCATCTTGCTCGCGTAGTGGTAGTGATGGACGGCGATGCAGAGTTGGATGGTGGATGCCACATTCAGGGCGGGAGGTGCATGGGTTGAACAAACGGTGGAGAACGGGTTCATGTCCTGTTGATGTGAAAACAATAGTAAACTTTTTTACGTAACTTCCATGGCTCACAGCACCCCCGTAACTATTTCACTTCCGTCAATTCTGAACATTTATTGACTTTTTAAACTGTCTTTTAAAACACTTAACCAGGAAGTTTTTTTCCCCGAAACCTAGGTCAGTGGTTTTGTAGCCTTAATTCACCAAAAATGCAACCTTTTTTACAACCATGAACCGTACATGTATAATGACATGTATGCTATTTTTAGAACGATCTGCTCCGCCGTGTACCGTGAGCCACGAAACGCTCGTTACGGTGGTATTGACTAACGGCCTATTCTGTTGTTTGCATTCAAATGAATCAGCGCCTCATGCTTTTGCACCTCTAAAATCCAGAATGAAAACCTCTCTTTGTTATTGTTCAGCTGATATTGATTTAATCTCAGTTGTACATTTTTAGTCTCTTTGAAAATCACTTTTTCTGTTCTGCTTTCAAAGAATAACATGCTTCTCTGTTTGAAAAACCACCACACTGTCAGAAAGTCTGTGGGTGATTGAACATTTTATTTCAGATAAAATGACATGTAGCAGTGGGGAAAGGATGTTACACATGCCGAGGGCAGGGTTTATGTGACGCACACCTTTAAATGTGTGTTCTCAATTCACAAGGGCAGAGATTTCTAAATGCCAAAACTGAATAATTTATCAAGGCAACACCTTTCAGAGAGGCCAGTGATGGGGGATGGAGACAGATGGAAAGAAGATGAGTCTGATCAATGAGTGAGTGGTGGGCAAGAGGGCAGCAGGAGTGATGGAGGGGGAAATAATGATTGGCTACACAAAGACGCACACATAAACGGAAGTCACTGCATGTGTGTATGTGTTCATTGCCTGTGTGTGTGTGTGTGTCTTCTCTTGCTTTGTGTGCACATGTATTTACAGCTCAGGAGAAAAGATGTTATCTTGAGTGGCTCCTGAGTCAATCCTGACATGCATGTTAATCTGCAAGCAGTGAAAGACACTCAGTGGATGTTCAGCAGCAGTCACACAGCTGTAGTAACCAGAATTCATGTGCTGAACAAAGAGAGAAACAGCATTTAGGAAACTAGGAGGTGTGCAGAAATGTAATGCCTGAACAGAATACATTTAATTGCTTATGTTAGCACCATTTAAATGCACAATATGTGATTTTCTGCTGCTGCTCTCAATCAAAACAATACCAAAAGGCATTTGGTGATATTGTAAAGTAGTTTAGGATCATGAGTTGCCTTCACTACCATTGTTATCATTGCAGTTAGATTAGGATTCTTGAAGTGTCTGTTGTTCAGGGTTTTACTGGGAATTAGGTGGACCGATGATTAAAATCAGTAAAAATGCTAAATAAATCAGTGTTTCTGGGGCATCCCAGTGGCTCCTTGGTAGAGTGCATACCATTAAGGCTGAGGCCTTGTCATGGGTCCTCCTGCGTGCAGGTTTGAATCTGGCCCAAGGTCCCTTTGCTGCATGTCTTCCCCTCTGTCTCCCTTTTCCGTTCTCTTTCACTGTCTAAAATGCTGAAAATAATTTTTTCAATTAACGTTTGCTCAGCTTGTTTTTCTGATAACCTGAGATCTAGACATTTGAGTATTAAAATCCTTTTACGGTTAACATAATATAGTCAACAATTACCAAGATCGACATACTGTATGGGGGGAAAATGTGGTTTCAAACTGTATAAAAAGTAACTTCATGATAGCTGCTTCTGGCAGACGAACAGAATGCTGACGCAAGTGCAAAGGCAACCAAGTGAGTGCAGCCATATGTTTCTGCAGGAAAGCATACAGGTGACCTTTGACCTGCACTGGTGATACTGAGTCAAACTGGGATACTGAGTCAACATGACTCTCTGGAAAAATCCCCATCCTCAATCCTGCAAAGTTATTTTGCTATTGTAGATGACAGGAAACTTTCCTCGCAGCAAGTGTCTGGCAGCAGGAGGGAATCCATGCTGCTTGCTATTGCAAGGCCCAGCGGATATAATCCTCAAAGTGTGTGAAATGACAAAATACAGACAGCTGAGGTTCAAAACTACCAGACAAATATGATTATTTTGCAGCCAGAAGCATTTAAAGGCAGAAACAAATATGGAAAAGGGAAGAACAAGGAGAGAAACTGGCTTATAACAAATTGTGAAACTGAAATATTTCTTAAAATTATTCACATGAGGTCAGATTTCTGGGGATACTAAGATGCTGTTTTTGTCTAAGTTATGTTTTCATACGAAGCAAAATGAAATGCAAATGCAGTGAGTCATCATTTGTCTGTGCCAACACTTTCTTTTCCATCATTGACTCTATCCTTGACTTATTCAGGAAAGTGAATGCATCTAAAGTCAAATGTTATGCTTTGTTTTCAGTTTAACCATCATTTTTTTTATCAACATGACAATTACAGTGGGCTTTACAAAGAAGCTTGTCTTGCTGTTTAGATCAGAGTGAGTCATAGGGGAGAGAAAGCGTGACACGTGTGTTGTAATATGTTAATGAAACTAACCTGTCATTAAAAGACTGCTGAATCTGCACAATACTAGTGTTGCCCGTGTGGCCTTGTGCTCAAGGAGATTAACAATTACTTACCTAAATGTCCTCTACACACATGCATGCACAAGATGTACCGCAGAGGTCTGATAATTCAGGAGTAAAAATAGACGACACAAGATTAATATCCAGCGATGTTACGGGGTGAAGATTGTGAATCAGAGGTGAAAGAAGCAAAAGAAAAAATACTAAAGGAGAAAAGTGCGTGTTCGTACAGTTGCTGTTGGCAAAGACAGCCTGGCCCACTTAACAAGGATGTACGGCCTGAAAGAGAGTGGACATGGAGGCCAGAGAGGCCACCAAGGAGCTCCAGCCACAGTGTGTGTGCATGTGTGTGTGTCAGCTCTATTAATGACTTATTGCCTTCGCCCCTGTGGAGTCCAGGCAGGCTTTGAAAAAGTATTGGATCTCCCATGGTACCATCACTCAAGCACACACCACACACACACACACACATGCACACATCCTGGGGCTCAAACACCTTCCTTTTCCCTTTTCATCTATCTGTAAAACACACAGCGGGAGAAAGCCACAGAAGAGGAATATGGAAATGGGGCTGATGGGTGTCCCACCGTGGAGGTGGTGGTGATCATCATGCATTTCTACTGCAGCTAGCTTGTGTTCATGCTGTATTTAGTGACCCTTACACCTACTGTTGCGATTACAGCACAAAAAGGCTCAGCGGGAAAGACCACAGATCAGTCTGACACGGGCAGCTGCTGCATTGGAGGAAGCAGAATGTGGGTTTTTGTAGCCATGCTAGCAGCGGGTCTATGGATGGAAATGTGTGTCTGCTGGTGATTTGTCTGTCGGTCCACTACTTTAGTACAGACTGAAATATCTGAACAGCTGTCAAATAGATTGCCAGCGTCTTCTCGGTCCCCAGGTGATGAAATCAGCAGATCAAAGTCTTCACTTGTCCTTTAAAATCTCTGAACATTTAGCAAATGGATTAGCACAAAATTTTACACAGACATTCATGGTCTCCAGACGAAGTCCCTCTGTACACCTTATAAATGAGCAATGTATGGTTTTAGGTGAAATGTCACAACTGTTTATTCGATTACCATGCAGCAGCTGCATGACCGTAGACTCCTTCTCCTGTTTATGCATCTTGACGCTTTTTTCAAGCATATCTGCACAAAAGTTGGATCTGCAAATTTCGACTTACTGCCTTCAACTAAAAGGATAAAGAAGCTACAGATTACACATCAGTGTCAGAGTACAGAAACATTATAGCACTAGCTCACTGTTACATGCCTATTTTTATCCAACGGTGTATTCAACAGACACAATGCTTGATTCTTTACCCAATATCTATTTAAAGCTGCCCTTTGCCACTTATTCAGTGAGTCCTGATAGAACAGTGTAACATGTCCAACTTTACATGCGAAATAAAACTTTTTACAGGGAGAACAGCTATAAAGGGGGTGAACTTGTATACAATTCCCCTGTTTAAAGTATATTAAGCCTTAAAGTTCTGCATAATTATAATGAACGTGGCTGCTTCGAGTCACAGGTGGCATGTTTGAGCAACCAGGCCACAGTCGGCCTGCCTCAGCCCACCCACGCTCCACCTCTTTGCCCATTTTTGGATTAGCAGGGATTTAGGAGGAGTCAGACACTGTCAACATGGCCACAGCTGGAGCCACCACATTGAGCTTCACAACTGCTACAACCATATTTTATACAGTCTATGGATGAAGCTGTTCTGAGATTATTTTCATTGCTGTTCACAGATGTAAAATTTCACTCTTCAGCTCCACATTCTTTTGATCTTCACTAATAGAGAAAGGCCTCTTTCTTCTGTTTTGATCCCAAACTATTATTCAGTCTGAAAAAAGCCAGGGTTTATCAGCTGCTTTTAAAATTTGTAATGTATGCATGTTACATTTAATGGTAACATAATCACCTTTTTACCCAACTGCTAAGACAAAATCAGCAATTAACAGCCACAAAAAGGTCAAAGAAAAATGTTTTATTAATTTGTCTCTGAAATAACAGTAAAAGTAAAAAATAAGAAAAGACTGGAGGACAGGGAGCCTCTGTGGATGTATGAGAGTATATTACGCTGCGTGTACCAACAACCATCTGGACCAACTGGGGACACGGTGGCTTTCCTGAGCAGAGCCTCAGTGCATGTCAAACAGAGGCACACTGTAAACACAGATGGGCACAAATATGCTCTATTTATAAAATTATTCCCTCAAACACACAAACAAACAAAATAACAGGAAAAGTAATTAATCTGATTTGGAAAATTCTTGATACATAATACGACAGGAAATCAGAAATAAGAATAGGATCTTTTCTTTTGTCAACAGCATCATGTTTTTCAGTTTTTAATGCAGCTTCTTTCTCAGATCAGTGTCAAATAATGACATAATGCTAAAAAACTAATCTATTACAAAGTCCATCATTCACCTAACCTCTCCTGTCATGAAAATAAAGGGATGCTGACATACTGCATTAAGTAAAAAAGGAGATGCCTCCAAGGAGAGGACCATAATGATACAAAGTTAGGCAGATGACAAAAAGATTATAAGGTGTGGAAAGGAATGAGTGGAGGTGAGAGACATGGAGGGAGAGAAGATGATGTGAGAAATTAAAGTGTGAGCAATGTCAGCAAGGAGAGGAGGGAGGGGGTTGGGGCTCGCACATTCCTGCTTTTTTTTAATCCTGAGACTCCCACGAACATGGCTTCCCCAGCCCGTTACTACCAGATCTGCCACCAGGGGAAAAAATATGGTTTATATTTTATAGACTGACAAATGAAGTAACTGTCGTGTAATGCAATTATTCAGCAGCTGTTCTCATGCTTGTAACCCTTATTCATTCTGACTCTCCAATCTCAGAAAGATTTGGTTTCTAAGTAGGGCCTAAGTAGGGCAGAACACAGAGACAAACACTCTAATTAATAGATAATTACAAGGCTTTATAATTCATCAAAGTCCTGCGTGGTCTCCAGAGCTTCAATATGGATAACAAATTAGAGTCCTCAGTTCAATCGGCCTCAGCCTTGCATCGGAAGAATGAAGGCTTTTTCTGTTTCTGTCCTCATTCTGTATCTAAGTGGAACTGATGGCTGCTGTGTGAAGCCTCATTTGCTGCTGCAGCTGATATGCTCTGGTGGGACTGTCTATCTATAATGCATACATTTTGCCTGCTCCTACATCTTCGTATTTGTGACACTCCAGTCATGATGGAACTCTCCAGAAACCATTCGTGGATCCAGAACAACCTGAAAAGCAGATGTATTTAAGTGGCAAAGACAACAAGTACAACCAAGCCAGCGCCGGCTCCAGAGAGTTATCAGTCATCAGCATGTGGGCACAGGGTTTTCACAGATGGACACTCCTTTTTACATGCTCATAGATCGTATATTTCTTTGTAGTGTATCACATTTAAACAGTGTTACCCCTCTCCAGTGTTTGACTCTAAACCGTAGTTAGGAGACCTCTGGTTCCTTAGATTTGCTCATAGATAACTATCTTTTGAACAGTCTGGGCCAACTCTTTGTGAATCATGGACTGTATATAAAGATGGACGGCCTGACAGCTCCCCAAAAGGGAATTTTGGTGGATGATACGCATTTCAAAGATGGTTTCTGTCTCTTTAGGCAGTTTTTTATGGAAGTTGGCATCGCCATTGTGTCAATTGAGAATTCGCCTTTGGGATTTTTCCATTGGATTTTGGATCATTGCAGAAAATGCTCTGTGGCGAACACAGTGTTCTGATGTTTGCATATTTTGTTCAGAAGGATAATCTTTACAAATGAACACCCCTTTTATGATGTTTGAAGTGCTAGCGACTTGTTAGCAACCACAATTTTAAGGACAAGACTTCAAAATTCACAAGTGGAGTTTTATAACATAGTATAACAAAATGCGAACATCTCTTCAGACTGATTTAACCACAGACCTTATTTTAGGCTTCTAACCACAAACCCATTCAAAATCCTAATTAAGTTTGAGAGGTTAGACCCGGTAGGGTGCTTAAATGCTAAATTACTTCCTGGTTTATGAACTCACTCCTGTGTTGCCCTATAACATTGGATTGATATTTTATTCTCCTCTGGTGGCAACAAATACAACACACAGCCCTTCAGTAAGTGCTGCTATGCTGCAGCCTGAGCTACTGGAGATTCTTTACGGCTCAATATTGTAACTTGACCAGGTGTTACGTGTTAGCGTGTGGGCAGCTGATCTGCATGTGGCTGTAGTTGACTCCATGCTTAGCTGTTTTAGCTCTAAATGTATTTGCCAACAAAACTCATTCTACTATATGATGAAGGCAATGCCTAAACAAGAAAAACAGTTGACCGTATTCTCTGCTGTCCTGCTCTCTACCTCTGCATTCCCACTCTCCTAACTCCCCCAAACTAGCAAGAACACATTTCCCCCCTTAGTCTCTGTATGAGCCTGTCACTGACAGGCTTCTCAGATTTTACCACTAGCTTGTAACATGTTCACTGGCATCCTGAAAATCTCAGTCCTTTGTTTTATCCTTGGTTTAAGTGACACTTTCAACAGTTAACTACTAACATGCTATCCAGCCTGTTACAATATAATGCATTTGAAGATTTGGGAGGGACACAAAAGCTTATTTGGACAGGCATTGTCCTCCAGTGGCCCCCGTGCTGCTAACACTGAACCAAGCCAAGTCTGATCTTGTGTTGGGGAAACCACGTGCGATGGTGGCCACTATTTGTTTACCTCTTTGCAGAGATTGTCTTAGCCAGCTGAGGTTCACCCGTGCTCTTCCTGTGCCCCCTCACCTGTTCTCCCCTCTCTCTCCATTGCTGGGGCTACAGCAGGACCTGATGTGGCTCCTGGCCAGTCAGGCTTTGTTCTGCAAATGGCCACGTCCTCTCTTCCTCTTTGCTTTTCCTGTGTCCCCTGTGCCTCTGTCCTGTGCAGCTGGCCCTGATTTCTATAGTTATGCTAATATGAGCAGTTGATTAATTAGTCCGCGCTTGCAGGTGCTTTGTCCATATGGGCCTCCACTTCATTTGTGGATATTCAGATTACTGCACCCCTGTGTGCTTTTACTGTTTATGTGTGAGGATAGGAAGAGGATGTGGGATAGCTGAGGGCATGTCACTGGCTGAGTCACAGGAAGACACTGCTTGTAAAAGTGGAGTGATTAGAATCTGGATCTAATTAATTATATATATTACTATTGGATTTTTAATGAGTCGTCTGGGGGATAATGACGAGGACTCATGACTATGGTTGTTATTGAACATCACATCATTGCTCATGTTAGGCCAGTGCATTAGTAATAAAAAAATGCTGATCATTTTTTAACATAAATTAACATTTGTCATTGAAAACTTTTTTTTTGCAGAAGATGAAGGTTACATTATGAATGTAGATTTGCTGTGTAAATCCTGGCATGAGTCAGTCATCATATAAATTAGACTCCTACTGCTGTTCCCTTGTGAATAAAAGATGTCGCCCTCTCTCTCTCTCTCTCTGACATTAGTCCTGTCATTCCCTTAGGCCTCTCCCGGGGGAAAATAACCAGAGAAGCACTTAAACTTTCTCCACAGCTCAAGGGAGATGTGATCAAGTGACATTTATTTCCAGAGCTGCACAGACATCCGGGATGTCTCGGCTCCATCCCATCACAACCTCCACAGAGTTTTCCCATCCTTCGGTAAAGCCCATCTTAAAGCCAGTTTCACACATGCAGTTTGTCCCTGAAATGTTCAGGAACATTTCCTGCACAGGACTCTCAACTACTATTTTTAAACAATGAGTACATGTGCTCCTAAATGAAAAAATGTAGGAGCATAAATGCCAATTCTACCTCCTTTTTTCAGTGGCATCCAACTTTCTCTCATTTTTAGAACGATCAGCAGCAGAGGGAAAAAACATTAGGGTAGGTTATAAACGTATTTTTCCATTTCCCACATATCTATATTTAGGGTCAAATGTGAGTTAAATTCTGGCAAGTAACAGGGATGAGTAAAATTTCAGGGAAAATGCTGGTCCGACTTTGTTGGGAATAAAGCAGCGACATTACAGGGACAAGCACATAAATGGTCTATCTAACTTTTGATGCTTTAACAAAAAAAATATGTATTTGTGTCCCATCTTAAACCTAATAGCATTCCCACGAGCTTCTGCTGTGCATTGTGTTTGGTGACAATTCTTAATGTTAGCATGCTAAAATAAAAGAAGATTCCTTGACCCTTGATCCTGCGCTGATCCGATATTCAGTATTGGTATTGGGCTGATATTGGCCGAACTCACTGGATCGAATATCAGAAGGAAACAAAAGTATAATCTGCTCCATAAACCTAAAGGATTAAATGCTTCACTAAACTTTGGGCGACCTGTGGTATATTGAGGTATTGTTGTGAACAATGTATTTCTTCCTTTAGGGGTCGTTTCACAGTTTGAGCATGATGATTTTAGATGGCCAGATTAAGCAAAGTGGGTCCAGTTTTTAAGTAAAAAAGACTGTATTGGATTGGTATCGGACCTGAATCAAAGGTATCGTGCTATCCCTAAACATTAAACCTGCTGTACATCAGAACATAAGCATTATCATGGTGAGTACTGCTACATAACTACAGCCTCACAGAGCTGCTAGCAGCAGCACCAGCTTTGTTCAGCAAGTACAATTGCTGCACAAGGAAATTGGCATGGCACCATAATTACCCACTGTGAAGACAAGGAAAAACTCCCATGAACACCCATAGAGAGGGAAGAAACTGATGAAAGATTGATTCGGCCGGATGGGCAGCAGCAAAGACTAATTAGATACAAAGAAAACTAATAAAAAACAAAATAGATATTCCATTACAGCTGTGTAGGGGGAAACGTGTGCTGTGGTAGTGAGGCAAATGTTAATATTTCCTGTGGTGATGGCCTCAAAGCTAGCGCTTATGACGGAAACTAATGCATATATAGTCTCCTTGTGGGGTCAGAGCTTACAACCGCACATAAATGCTGACCGGTAGATGCTGGGACAGGTTTACCACATACGTGATCCCCACCTTTAGTTTTCTTTTAAAGACATTAACCTTTTTCCAGGAACTGTGTGAATGGAGGCTGCTGTGCATCCCTTGCAGAAGATCCAAAGCAGCCCATTTCCTCAAGTGCAACCAGATGTCCATGACCTCAGCCAGCTGAGCTGTTCTTCCTACAAAATGACCCACTTCCCCCTCACATGCTCTTTGGGTCTGTTTCAATGCCTTTCAGTCAGACACATTCCAGTTTGAGGTATTCAAGTGCAATGTGCAAGGTAGCCTAATTTCGTAGGTTAATAAGGGAGTTGGGGTGGTCCTATATTTAACATGGGGAGTGGAAACCACATTAAAAGGCCCTTTGGCTGTCCCTGAGCTCTCTCCCGGTGGACCCACTGGCCCTTTTAATACAAGACAGCTTCAATGTGGCCTCAATAGGAAAACAGGCTCTACACTGAATGTATCAGAGTCACAGTCACAGTCCTAACCCGTCATTGTCATTTCGCATAAAGGGGTAGAATTGTCAGGAAGACTTAGATCCACAGCAGGGATCTTAATGTCTCTGCAACCTTTTTCTTAATGACTAATTTCTTTTTTATTAAGTTATTATTTAATTTAATTTGATTGTGCTTCCAGTTTTGGGTCACATACCTTAGCTCAGTTTTAATACATTTTCTGAACCAAAGTCCAAGTAATAGTTACAGAAAAATACTAAACTAGGAGTTTGTTACAGTGGTGTAAGAAGTATTCAGATCATTCACTTGGGTAAAAGTAACAACACTACAATGTTGAAATACTCCACAGCATTCTTGCGTTAAAATCTTACACAAGCAAAGTTCTAAAAATCTAACCACCAAATGTACTTAATGGTATAATATGCAAGATATAGAAAACAATGTATAGATTTATACAAGATTTATACAAAATTATCCTTTTTGCCATCTGTATGATACAAAACCAGGTTATTTGACGAAAATTTGGTTGTTGCATCACTGTGTGTTTTTATGTTCTTCACTGTTTCCCCTGCAGCTTGTCATACTGTAAGTATAAAAAGTAAATGCTTTTTTTATTCAGCAGAATTGCCCCTGTCCAACATATACAGTATTATAAGGGTTATCATATTGACTGCCTGCACATGGCTCTCATTGTTGTGGACGCAGTCCTAAAAATGAGATGATGCCAACAGTGGGTTAGAGCTAAGAGAGAGTAACATGAGGGGGAACCAGCGGGTGGCTGTTACGTTTCCATGACAGGCCGTGGGTTGGGAAGGCGTTATTAGCGATAACCACCATATGAGAGCAGTGCAGAGTGGCAGTGAGTGGAACACAAGCAGGGACGAACACGCACAAATATGGCTGGACTGGCTACCACAACAATTGTTGGGGTTTGTTGTCAACAATAACCAGGGAAGCTCGGATTAATAGAGAGAGCGTGACCTCCAAAAGTTTTTTGTCCCTCAGTGGACTTCTATAAATAACGGGTTTAGTCACCATAGCGTCACCCATTGGTTTGTGTACTCCTGTTTGAAGCATCAAGTTCCGAGTTATAGCTGTTTCCATCTTGCTTCACGTCCATCAGCATCTTTGTTTTTAAAATCTAGTGGTTATATGGGTGTATCTAAAAATAAACTCTAAATGCTAAAACAAAATGTATGCTACTTCCTGGAAAAATTGAACAACCGACGTTGGCGACCCCTGTTGAACTTTTGAAAGATTGCAGGCTTGAGTCACTTCCGCATTTGCTTCAGTGCTCAGACCGGGTGGTTGCCACCTGAGACTGGTTGCTATAAGATTAACTATTTGTTTCCCTTGTTAATGAATTTTTAAATTTTCTTTCTTTATTTGGTTAAAACCACAATTGTTCCCCCCGATGGTAAAATATTAAAAAGACACTTTGCAAAGTTCAGTTCAGTGATAAAATAAGTGTTAGTCATGATTTAGTTTAAGGTATTTCTGCTGGGATAAATGTAACCAAATGCAATATTTTACAAGAGCATTACAGGTTTGTGTGTGTGGGGGCTGAGGGTGGGGCAGCATGTGTCAGGTTGGGTGTTGCTGTACATTGCCCATGTTGATGGGAGACTTCTCAGATTACTCCTGTCATTCATTCATTTAATTTAATCTGGAGGAAGCAGATGTTCATGAGCCACAAACAGTCATCCCTCACAATTAGCCCGTGGTCTCTTTCCTCCATTCCTCCCTTTGATATTGTGCTCCCTCCACTTGTTGATGTGCTGTCTGAGCATGCACCACTAAGGTAAAATGTGAGTGTGACTCCTTCTGTTAAAGACATCAGAGCAGCAGACTAAGAGAGCGCTGGATTTTTATGACACTCTTTAAATGTGGTATTTTCTTTCTTGAGCATATTTAGCTTAGTAACCAGTCAACTTTCGTGCTTTCTCTCGCTCATTTTATTCTCAGCTCACATATCCACCACCACCCACCCACCTACACCCACACATACACACACAGGGGAGCATACACAAGTGTTTGGCATTGGCAGTAATATTTATGAAGACCTTCCACTGGCTACATTTATCCTCAAACCCAGAGCAGCTCTTAGTGCTGGTCCTGACCTCTACAGCATCCTCACCTTGGGGGATTGTCCTCATTTCCTCTCACCTTGTGAGAATGTTTGGCGAATATGTACAAAATTAGGAGAATCTTCTCGGTGCACTGTCCATGCAGGTGATCAAGTTCACATGTGGTGACATTTGGGATTGAAGAAACAGGTTATATGCATGCCTTGCAGAGCAATAGTGATTGTATCCTTATTGTTCTAATTAAAAAATGGAACAAAGTGGAAAATGTGACACTGTTGTTGGACGGATCATAAAAGCCCTGGGTAAGGACATGCAACAATGGTCCCCAGCTGGATGTGACATCACTGTTTGCCAAAATAGGTATAGATGAATCTGGTGAATGCTTTGTATGATCAGTCATCCTGCACAGCCACTATTAAGGCATTTTTTTGGTGATCTTCTTTTTGCCTTTTTTAGCTTTAGTGATAGTGCTCGAGATACAAAAGGGGAGACAGAGGGGAAGACATACAGGAAAGCACTCCGAGCCGGGGTCGAACCCCAGGCTGCAGTGACTAAGCCTTAATGGTGCATGCTGTACCGATGAACCACAGGGACGCTCCCATTACTGCAGTTTAATTGCTAGTTATAGTGACTCAGCGTGTTAAACTAAAATTGAAGACTTTTAAGACGGCAACTTAGAGGTTACATGTTCTGATCAGGTTTTCAAAGGCTGCGGTCTCAACATGCAACCATAGAGCATTGACTGAGATAATACAGGCCTTTGTTAAACTGAGACACAGTTCCCTTGTTCTGTTTGTGATAGCAACTACTTTTTAGTCATAAGGTTGCCCTAGTTAGAGCAACGAATGTGACTTTTCACAATAATGCGACAGTTGGTTGATCAGAATCAGAAATACTTTATTGAACCCTGAAGGGAAATTTGGATTTGCTACAGTTACTCCAACCACAAAGAGAAAGACATGGAATTTATAGTAGGAAAAAAGCTAAATATACAGACATAAAAAACTATTATTGCAAAAGTAAGTAGGTGAGATTAATCAAAATAAGTTAGTTTATTCGTTGCGACAGTGTCTTAGCCCACCAACAGTCGCTTGCTAAGCTGTGGTCATGTGATCCACTGTTACTTAGTTTGCAATGTTCACCTACTAACTAAATATCAGCCTAAATAATTGCAATTAGATCATTTTTACATATTTACATGTTTTAATAATTTATCAGCACCTTGGACAGCAGCCCCCAGGGCTGGAAAGTCCCTGCAGCTAAAATAGACTTATGTGGCATAATTAGTGGAGACAATTGGAACATTAGCTGATGACTAAGAAAAATATGTTGTGGTTGGTTTTGCCAACTTACTACACCACTCATGAGGAATCATCACACTCTTTTTAACAGTGCTGTAGTAACATCCCTCCTGTTTCCTTCTTTTTGTTTCATAATGTGGGACACCTGTCACTCTCTGGGCTTAATAGCATTACATTATATTAGTTGTGAAGGCTAGCCGGCACAGTGCAGCTGATATGCAGACAGAGTATAAACCAGTCAGGTTTCAGATGGGTGAGGCAAGGATTACTCTGTCTCCTGTGTGATTATATCTGATCACATCTGTCACAGGACCGGCGATGATGTGTACTGTAGCTGCCCTTTTGACATTCACTATATTAGCCCTTAAATATTACATGGGGCTGGTGTGCATGTGATAGGATTGTGTAAATCCCTCCATGCCATATGTACTAGCATTTCTCGATTCTATCTTTAAATATATGACATATTTTATACTATTTTACATGAATAACACATTTCTCGACCTGTTCGACCTCTGTCCTCTCTTTCCCATCCCTGCCCTCCTCACGAACTGCACCATCACCACTTTTGTACGCAAGCATCAATTATACTTATGATCAGATTGGATGCCAGTCATTCCAACCACTAGTCTTTGTGTGTAATAAAGAAAAAAACGACAGATCAATTGAGGACAGTATTCCATTTCCAAATGCATTTAATTTTGCCATGGCACACCCAAATACGTTTTTTTTGCATGAACAAAAGATGGAACAAAGGCTGACGCGTAATGCTGGCGCGTCTTTTTAGACTCTCCCTGATATATTTATGAGTAGCCTATTTGAAAACGTCCTATCTGTGGGCAATGACCTTGTTTAAAAAGGAGACTGTTTGCGCTCGCCTAGTAAGTGTGTGTGTATATTATGTGTGTTTGTGCTTGAGCGCGTGTCTACAAGACGGGGAGAGGGGCAGAGGGAGGCGGGCACGCCCAAACGATGGTGTTGAATGACGCCCGTCTGTTGCTTCTTGTGTATATCTGTGCGTGCTGCGATTGGCGGAGGGCAGGGAAAGGTACCCATCGCTGGCGCGCCGTGGGCGGGTGGATGGCCTGTTTATAAACCCAGATCTCTCCTCGTGGGCGGGAACAGCAACAGTAGAGAGTGAAAGTGCAGCGAAGGAAGAGAGTGCGAGAGACGGCGGAGGAGAAGAGGCTGTGGTGGCGGCTGTGGTTGACCGGGGTTCGCGGAGGGGGGCGAGGCGGCCGCCCCTTGAATGCCTCTTCAACCGCGCATGGACGACCACCTCAGCCTCCTGCAATCACCCCCGCCGAGCGTGACCAAAACCCGGGGCGACAACCTGGTGAACCACGGATACACAGAGACCGAAGCCGACGTGATGACGGTTGTGGCGTGTGACAACATGCTAGAGGAGTCGGCGGCTCTGCCGGGCCACCACTCTCTGGACCGATATGAACCGGACCACGAATGCTGCGAGAGGGTCGTCATCAACATCTCAGGGTTACGCTTCGAGACGCAGCTCAAGACCCTCTCCCAGTTTCCAGAGACGCTGCTGGGGGACCCCAAGAAGAGGATGAGGTACTTTGATCCTCTCAGGAACGAGTACTTTTTTGATCGGAACAGACCCAGCTTTGATGCCATTTTGTATTACTACCAGTCCGGCGGGCGCATAAGAAGACCCGTAAACGTGCCCATTGACATTTTCTCTGAGGAGATCCGCTTCTATGAGCTGGGTGAGGAGGCTATGGAGAAGTTCAGGGAGGATGAGGGCTTCATAAAGGAGGAGGAGCGGCCGTTGCCAGAGAATGAATTTCAAAGACAGGTGTGGCTGCTTTTTGAATACCCAGAGAGCTCGGGTCCCGCACGGGGCATCGCGATAGTGTCCGTCCTGGTCATTCTCATCTCCATTGTCATCTTCTGCTTAGAGACACTGCCGGAGTTCAGGGACGAGAACAGGGATCCAATCACCATTGCACCTGTGATTAATGGCACACTCCCATATTTCATCAGCCCCTTCTCAGACCCGTTCTTTGTCGTGGAGACGTTATGTATCATTTGGTTCTCCTTCGAGCTGCTGGTGCGCTTCTTTGCATGCCCGAGTAAAGCAACGTTTTCCAAAAACATCATGAACATTATTGACATTGTGGCCATCATCCCCTATTTCATCACTCTGGGCACAGAGCTGGCAGAGAGGCAGGGGAACGGACAGCAGGCCATGTCGTTAGCCATTCTGCGCGTAATTAGGCTTGTTAGGGTATTTCGCATCTTCAAACTCTCGCGTCACTCCAAAGGGCTCCAGATTTTAGGACAGACTCTGAAGGCCAGCATGCGTGAGCTGGGCCTCCTTATCTTCTTTTTGTTTATCGGTGTCATCCTCTTCTCCAGTGCTGTCTACTTTGCTGAGGCAGACGACCCAGATTCGGGTTTCAACAGCATTCCGGACGCATTCTGGTGGGCTGTTGTCACCATGACCACCGTAGGCTATGGGGATATGCACCCCGTGACAATCGGGGGGAAAATTGTAGGGTCTCTGTGCGCAATCGCTGGTGTGCTGACTATTGCCCTGCCTGTACCTGTCATCGTCTCCAATTTCAACTACTTCTACCACAGAGAGACGGAGGGCGAGGAGCAGGCACAGTACCTGCACGTGGGCAGCTGTCAGCCTCTAGCAGACACAGAGGAGCTGAGGAAGACTCGCTCCTCTTCCTCACTCAGCAAGAGCGAGTACATGGTGATAGAGGAGCACGGGATCAACAGCGCATTTAAACAGCAGCCAAACTTTCCCACCACGACGCAAAACAACTCGCAGAATTGTGTGAACATAAACAAAAAGATTTTCACCGACGTGTAGCCACATTTTTCGAGTCATGGCCCTGAACACAGGAAGGAGGGGTGTGTGTAAACACACTTCTGTCGTTGCGCTCCAGCGTGTGCAAGCAGCGGCAGATCAGATGAAGAAAGAAAGGAATAGAAAGCGAGAGCAAACCCTGTCCGTTCAGAGACGCTGCTTTGTGCTCCATTCAAAGTATCAGAAATTTTCATTTCGGTGATCTGAATTCATAATTGCTATGTTTTCCTTTCGCGCTTGGAGAGAAAGAGCTCCGTAGGCCTACTATTCTCTTTTGAGTGAGGGAATCGACCTGTTGTGCATTGTGCAATAGCCAATATATCATCACAACAGGTAGTAATAGAAGCTTTATAAATGTGAAAGATGACATATATGCTACTCGAAGAGCACTCACATTGTAATAACATGCGTTATGAGTCGTGATTCGTCAGTCATAGCCTATGTATAATATTCAGAATCATTTAAATATGTGTGTGTGTTTAAACACATGTAATGTCTGAAAAACACAGTTCTGCATATATTATCTCAATTAGAGCGTTCTGTGATATGCCTTTATTGTGCGTTAAAGTCTAGTCCAAATGCTACTGTCTTCACAAATAACCCCCTATTACTCCCTGACATGAACTGTCCCAGTGGGCTAAGTAGCGCGTAAACGGCACCATATAAACACAGTGGCCCCGCCGGCTTGTCAGTGTCTCATTATCCGGGCGAGACACACGTGAAAGCGGACAAAAACACAGTGCGCGCGCACACACACACGGCGATTAAAGATGGCGCGTGCTTCTCTTTGGATGCCTCAAATATAGCCCGCTGTGATGCAGTCGCCATGGAGACGGTCGTTTCCTCGGTAACCCCAGTCACCGTTGCCATGGCGCCCTTGTTTCCACAGTAACCCCCCAGATGGCTTGGAAGCTATATTGGAGATTTTCATCAAAATAGCTCGTCTCAAGTCTCTAATAAGACTATTTGGGGAAAAACAAGCCCAGACATGCCCAGAGTCCACCCAGTGACTTTAGCATTGAATCTAATTGGAGTCAGAAGGTCTGTTTATAAATTGCCACCATGAACCGCCCACCTACATCCCAAAAAATGAACCAGGTACAACTCAGACAGGTGACGAGCCAGGAGATGCAGCGGGTGAGGAATTATGAATGGGCTGGGAGCACATTGTGTCTGGCTGTCCTGGGTGCAGTACTGCTCGCGCTCAGCAGAGGCTGCTGTTCTCCCACTGATGGAGCTGGTAAGTTCTGTGACATACCATTGTCTATGTCTATGTATATGATCTCTTTACCATGAAACCAGTATTTGTTAAATGTCTTATAGAGATGTAAAGTCAAATGTATTTCTAAAGCACATTTAAAAACAACTCGCATTGACCAAAGTGCTGTACAAATGTATACAATCACAAGACAAAAAACACAGGAAATGCACAGTGACATTAGTAACATTAGTCAGCAAACACCATTAAAACAACACAGTCTCAACAGGCACATATCAAGCAGGGAACACTAATGAATGAAAGTGAGTTTTTAGCCTGGACTCAAGACTCAATAGAGGGGGGGTTTCCATTCAGGGGTTTAAAGACAATTCAGGCAGGTCAGTTCAATCTAGATGTTATTATGTTTATGATAAATAACTTCTCCACTCAGTTTTTTTTTCCTATTTCTCTATTTTGTACATTTGTGCTGATGCTCCCGCAGTGTGTCCAGGTTGCCTTTAACCTTCAGCTGACTTTGCCTATGTAATAAATAGGGGCACCAGCAGCATGCCCACCCAGCTTGTTTCAGTGCTGCCTCCCGGTGGCCACCTCCTCCTGCTAACAGAACAGGTGACTCACCTGCTGTGGGACCTCAGTCTTCTTTTGTCATTTGTATCAAAGAGACACAGAACAAATGGAAAGCTGCTGGTTTGACACCTGTTTTAGTGAATAAACATGTTTTTCACTAAGTGCATAGTGAATGGAAATAGTTTTCTACCTTGCCTTTTCTATCCGTACCACGTCTTGTCTTTGGAACTGCAGCACTGCAACCCTGCAGATTTGTCTGGATTTATGTTCCCTGTCGTTGCTGACTGTAATTACTCTTACTCGAACAGAGACGAAGGTGAGAGGGAAATAAAATTTTAAAGGCAGGATGGCAAATCTATCCAAGAGCCATGTTCTCAATCTACTAAGTGTGACTTTTATGGCACAGATTGAGAAAAAAACGACGTCATGTATGACGAGATTAATGCAACTTGTGATTGGTCCACAACGCCAAAAGCTACAACCAATACAGTCTTTAGCGGGCTGAGATGCCACTTAAATGTGCAAAAGAATGATATGCAGTTAAACAATTCAGGTATTTATGTAAAAATGATTTTGAAGGGGAGGAGTGGAGGTGGCATTTTACTCAGCAGAATAGTTTCATTCACATGATGGACATCAAATGAAGGAGGGAAAAAAAAATTATTTATTTGTAGTGGTTTCATTTAAGGGTACTGGTATTTTTTATATGATGCCCTGCCCTCGTGTGTAGTTTGCACGTGAATGTGCGTTTGTGGGCACATGTTTGTGGTAGTAAACAAATACTATGCATGCCCCTCCAGCCATGGCTGATTGATAATTAGGGCTGTTTCATTAGCAGGCTTACCCTAAAGGAAAAATGGGAGGTCCGACAGGATGAATGACCCCTTTAATGGATTATTGCTTTCCATTTTGACCCCTGACCTTGACTTCATATATTTTCAGGGAAAACCTCTGTACTGTTCATCAGTTAAATGGCCCACTCATTTCTCAGGTCACATAAAAAGCTGCAGTGAGGAGAAGCAGGGTCTATTGATCAGTAAGGGAGATATATTATGGATGAGACGGCAGCTGTTTGTTTATCATTCGTCTGGATTGGTCAGTCTGGAAGCTTTCCTCATGGGCATGAGCAGTAATGATCGCTAGAGAAAAAAACACAGACATAATAAAGGACTGCGCCAGGCACAGTCTTTTCAATTCTTATTGTCTCTCTGACTGACTCTACCCTCACTCTTTACTACAGTGCAGTGATTCAGGGTAAACTGACCTAAGTTTGGATGTATATCTGCTTCACTTAAAGACGGATTTATGGGAAATATGGCTGTCAGTGGGGATAGTTTTAGAAAACACCTCTCCTCTGATCTGACGGTGTATACAGTTTGAGTTTTGCATGAGTAGTAATGAGGCAGCAGGGAGAAGAGGAGCAGCCTTGCGTTGTTAATCAGACCACCGAGCTGTGTGATGGGTCTGGCTTTGCAGTGTGGCTTTAACAATTTTCTCCTCCTCCTCCCTTTTCTCTCTCTCTAACAGGTGAAAGTTGTTCCATTTTTCTTCACAGACCTCCTGGAACCCCTGACGATCCCAATTATACCGCCTCCCATTAAGGTAAACACACTCCATTAGATAAGTAGAGTAAATATACCATTGGTGAACCTCAGCTAACATTGCCTGATCATTACTTTAAAAGCTTTTGTTATTTTGCAGCTGTATAGATTTCCCATTAACCTGCAGTGACCTTTTTTTCTTTTTAGGGGCACAATGACTCTGGTCTTCCTGTTTGGCCAGATTGGCCAAAGTTAAGAGTTGAGACAGAACTCCCAATGGATCAATTATTCTTCCCTAATCCTCCTCCTCCTCCCGACTGGTGTCCTCAAACCTGGACTCGGTGCCTACCAGTCCCCCCCCCCTCCAGTGGATCACCACTCAATTCAAAATGCAACAAAATGCAATTGCAAGAATGACAAAAAAACAGACGTTTAAAATATTCCATGTACAGTTTTGTAGCTGCAGTTTTATGACTGCTTCTGTTCTGGATATAACGTGCTGTGAGTGGAAGCATTACAGGATCCAAAGTGATCCAGGCAGTGACAGCATTCAGCCGGAAGTGTGTTATGGACTCTGACATTTCTCCATACTGCTTTCTATATACAATTCAAAAGGACACATTCAGGAAACAGCCAGAAATTTTGCAAAGCACATTCAATACCTGGACTTTACATGGATGTCTACATTCTGTATTCCTATTTCCGGGTACTGACATTCATTACGGACAATAACTGACAAACAACTTTTGCTTTCGAGTCAAAAGTGGCAAATAACTGAGGCCAATCGTGATTTGCTGATATGAAACTGTGATACAAATCAAAGACTGTTAGCCATATGCCTTTTGTTAGCTCTGTGTGCTCTGTATTGCTAATATGTGAAACACACACCTACGTACCTGTGCTGGTTGCAGCTATTCCCCTGACCTACACATGCAGAACAACACAGAGGCATGCATATAAACACCAACACACACACATACACGTGCCTGTAAATGGCTCTCTTTGATCCCAGAGTGCTCTGATGTTTATTGGGATGGGTCAGACTAATGTCAGGGGACGGCTGCGTATGCCAGTGTTTGTTCTGTGTTATTCTGTGCTGTCTTAAACATGACCCATATAAAGAGATTATACTTGTACTGTCTTTATTCGAGAGGAGCTGCAGCCTGTTTTCACTCAATTACTGGGAGAATAGTATCCATTTATGTCTGGGGGTCCAATTACAAACCTGAGTATCGTATGTTATGATTATTTCATGAATCGAAAAACATAACCCTCTCTGTTTCACTACAGTTAATCCACTTCTGCTTTTGCAGTGCTTTTGCAATATAACAATGTGATTCTGTGAATGATTACAAAAAAATAGTGAAATAATTGAATGTTGCTATAATTTCTTAGGTTAATCAGAGCATAACTATTCATAACAGTGCTGTTGACACGCAGGAAATGTCACTGTTTAATAAGTGTTTCCCATGCAGAGCCTCACACCGTTGCAGCCTTTTAGCGCTGAACAGCAGCTTTTGGCTCGCAGCCCTTTTAGACGACTGGTTACAGGAAAACAGACAACAGAATGACTGTGGTTCTGTGGAAAAGACGCAACAAGGCAACCCCCGGGCCAAGCTCTATCAAAGTATATCACATTTATTAGCAAACATCAATGATATGGAAAGATAATATTAAAACATTAAAATGCAGACCTCTGTCTGACAGATTTAAAAGCTTATATTTGGCTTGAGAAAGAGATGGGGATTCCCAATTTCAAGGGGGCGTTATTGCCACACATTTGGCTGCTCTGTGAACTGCTCGGCTGAACCTCGAAAAGAATTGAACTGTGTATGAGTCCAGTGGAAAACTTCATATCATCTCGGTGCTGCAGGAGGTAAATATTAACATTCTAACAGAGGTTTACAGTCATCACACTGTCATGCTGTGTATGAGCAAGTGTGCTTTATTGCTCCAGCGAGCCCACCAGCTCGATAATAACTCCGCCATCTCTCTCGGCCACTGTCTGTCCACAAGGATCAAACTTCTTTAAGCCATATTGAAATGTGATATTTCCAGACTAAATATTCCCAATGTTTATCACTTATTACCCGCTTTAAAGTATTTCTCCTGGCTCTTTGCCTTGTCTTTCTCTTTCTCTGGATTTATTACTAAACCTGTAAGTGATCCGCCTTTGAGATCACTAAAATACCTATGACGTCATCAGAGCTCACCACCAGCCATGGCGCTAAACCAGGAAATCTCCATAGCAACAAGGGAGGGTTGTCAGCAAGATAAAGAGAATATAGAAACGATCAGCCCTCTACAGGTGCACTGAAGGGATCAGCACTTGGCTGTAATAGTATCTGCAGTGTTTATGTGTACACGGCTTCTGAGAAGCGTTGGCAGTTTGTCATTTTGTGTGTGTCTGTGTGTTTTGAGGTATATGGGTGTGTGTGTGTGTCTGGCAGAGGATCAGTGTATTGCCCTACATGCAGTTTGGGTCTCACCATGCAGGGACTCCAATTGAACAGCAGGTCTAAGTGGAGTTAAAACAATGCCAGCAGAACCCATTCATGAGCCAACATCAGACTGTATGTGCACACAAACAACATAGAGGCTTACAGGGCTGAATGCCAACAACAGCCACTGATTAAAGGACATTTCAACATCTCTAGGAGGATGGACTGACTTAAGATTAATGGCATGCAGTTTATTAAGGCTGCTTTGGTGCTGCCTATCCTGCAGCTCCAATTGTGAAATTTGTATTTTATTTCAGAGTAAGTATATTTACTCAACTACTGCACAATGAGGTATTGAATATTTCTATTTTATGTAGCCTTATACTTCTAATTCACTATAATTTGAGGCCAGTATTGTACTTTTTTTTCTCAGCAGCCAGCTTTATTTACTTTTCAGGTCAAAATTCGACATGAAAAACATAAAGTGCAAACATTTCAAGTGATTACGCTATTTTTTTAATTAAACCTCATTTGAAATTAACACTATTGTTACAGAATTAAAACACTGATACTCTAATTCCTTTTTAACTGGTACTTCTACTGTGTGGTTTTGGTGCTTTTACTTAAGTAAGGGATTTAAATACTTCTTCCACCATCTATGTTACAACCGCTTGTAAAGACATTTTAGTGGTTACTTTCACATAAATCCTACATTATTGCTGACATGTCCAATGACTAATGAAAAAAGCAGCCTGCAGTCGTTGTCTATGTGCCAAAGGAGTGCTTTCACCAAATGGCGTTATATGTGTAATATACCCAGTGAAAAAAACTGGATCTGTGTTGAAGATTTTACAGGAAAAGTTGACAGATTGACATTTTCTGAGCAGCTTTAGGATGATTTATGTCAGTAAAAATTAGTTTTGGTGGGTTGATAGAATGTTGGCCTGACATAGTGCTGCTGTTTTCCTCATGTTTTTTAATGTTCATATTCATTTCTGGCTAATACATTTGTTTTTAAGAAACCTTGCAGCTTCTGCAGTAGCTCCGAGGCTACTTAACTAGGTAGATAGGCTTCTTTTTAGTCAGACAAGCTTGTTGCTATCGACGAAATGTGAACATAAGTAAAGTAAATAGTAAGAAGTTGTGAGTACAAAACATTGACATATCATCATCTTTACTCATTGAAAACAGTTGATTTACAAATCCAGCAGGGAGCAACATTATCATACATTTGGAGTTAGGAGTATTAGGTTCACCTGTCAGTATTTACTTTTTTAGTTTTTTGGTATCTACCAACTGCTTCGGAAAATATCTGTGTTTTTACCCGTGAAATGCTCCACTTCTATGATCAGCTGTTCCACCCCAAACCCTTTTCTCGTGATCAAAGTGTTTGCATGTTGTCATCCAATTGATTTTTATTGTCAAACAGTATTGATTACAGCCGATTTAAAGGCACATCCATTGTTTGGTTTTTCCTTATCCAGTTCTCAAAGACAATCTGTTTATAGAAATGAAGATTATTTGACGTAAATGAATTACAGACCTTTAAAAACGTTTTTTTTTAAAACGTCAAACCATGCATTTTGAAATAAGAAAAGTTTTCTAACATGCCAAACCTGAAAATAAAACCTTCTCATCCTTTATACCGGCCACCTATAGAGCATTTTCCTTTGTGACTTTCAGCTGTGTGTTATTTCCATGTTCACTGGCAGAGCCACACCATTGGCAGCTGGGAAGGCTGGTTGCTAAGGGTGATGATGCTGTTGCTAGTGCTTCCACAAAAAAATCTGATTATTTCTGGATGCTGATTGGCTGATCAGTTCCAGTTTCCAGCCGTAAGTGTAGGAGACATGGTAGGACTCCCTATCCAGACATATGTATTATATGCAAACACACAAACCAAACAATGTCAGACACACACTCTCAAACAGATGCAGGCACACAACAACAACAAAACAATACCTACAGCATATTCAGACCCAGATGTTAAAACACATTTGTTTTTTTTGTTTTTTTCGAGCTGTTGGAAGGGGTGATCTGCTGCCAGTCATCTCAGTTTTGCTGTCAAAACAAACAGACAGATGGTGAGAGGGTGATCATGTGAAACGGAGAGAGATGCTGCTGTGCTCCACTGGATGACTCATCACTCTGTCACTGTGACCTTTATCTGCTACCCTCTCCACCTCTATTGTTCCGTCCCTCCCGTTCAATTCCTGCACACTTCGGACTTCATTTCCTGCTTACTACATTCATCTCCTCACTTGCACTTGTACCAGGTCTCTTCTATGTGACACGTATGTGCTCCTGACATCATACCAACCTTTTCCTCCCTTTTATTTCCTCTCTCCATCATTGCTTTGGGTTAGGTGCTGCGTTTCCTCAGGGGATGTACGCCGGACACAGCCTTGCTACCACAAGCCACATAACACACACACTGAAGACAGAACGTTAGCAGAGTGTGGCCCATATACATTGACTGTTGATTTGATTGAACTGACTAGACAGCCAGCACTTAACCGCTGCTTGCAGTGTGGGAAGAAAACATTTGCTGGGGGAGGATTCCTTACTGTCACTGCACATTCAATGAACGTTTGAAAGCTGCCAAGCATCATTGTAAAGGAGATCTCTGCATATGGCACACATATTGCACACTGTATACCTACTTGTGCAGTATAGATATTATTATTATTAATATACTGCCAAGTTTCCTCTCTAAGCTAAGCCACACCTCGAGACCAGTTAGGTCATTGATTTTTCCTTGTTTTCGAAGGCTGTGAGAACAACAGAAAGTGAAACCACATCCAGAATCGATAGTAGAGTACTCTACTGCGAAGGTGAGGACATATCTCACCATGAAAGCAGCGATTATCGTCAGCCTGGCTGCTCTCAACAGGCAGGTAGAGAACTTCCAAGGTCATTCTCTAAATATAGAGGAACCCCAGAGGGAGACATGTGGGGAGAGAGAGGGGGGTGGGGGGTGGGGGGGGGAAATGAGGAAAAAATGAAGGAGGATGGGTCAAAATTAGCTGATATGGTAATGAAGTTCCTTGGTTCATTGTCATAGAGGAGGATGCCCGCTGTGGAGTGCTATTTTGATGCCTCCTCGCATCCACGGCTGTTTATTCTAGTGGGCCTCTCCTTACATGAGGGGCTGTATACTCAGTCAAGAGGAATAGAAGAAAGATTTTCATGTGGAGCTGTCGTTCAGTAATTTAGGGATAGTAACAGACAGAGAGCAGCCAAGTTGAAGCTCAGGTTTCTTTCCTTGGAACTGTAAAGAAACAAGGAGGCAGTGTGACTTTTTCTAAATGTGTGTGTCAGTGTTTGCATGTGTTCTGGTGATGAGCGCCTTCTTGTCAGTGGAGTAGGTTGTTGCATCTGTGTTTGCGTGAGTGGTGTTGTATGTGAGTAATCACCTGCTGCAGCACCAGCAGAGGTCATCCAGGACAGAGCTCCTCCCCTGCAGTCTGCTGTCATAAGTTGGATCAACGCCCTCCTCTCTCCTTCACTCTCACTCTCCTCCTCCCTCTTTCACTTCTACATGTGCTGCTGCATAGAAAAGGGTGGAGATTTTAGGTGTGCGGGTCTGCTGACTCACACACTGACGCAAAAATATGCTGATCATCTCACAATATATCTTAACGGAGCTATTTGTGTGGGATTTCTGTGAAAGGGCTCCATGGAACGGATCGAAAACACACTTAAGCTCTGGGTTAATTTATTTATTGTGCTTCTATCATGGAAATAATGAGTTCTATGGAGTTTATGGACTTCTAGAAACTCGGCTCGGGCCTCTGCCCAGTTACTACAGTGCCCCAGCTGGCACAAGAAAACACAATTTCAAACTTAAAAAAATAAATTAAAAGTCTTTTATGCATTGAAATAGTGGTTACAGCAGTCATGTGGGGTCATTAGTTGTAAATCATTCTTATGTTTCTCTAAGAGGTTCCATCTGGTCTGCTGGGCTAAACACAAAACAGAATCAATGGTCCCTTTCGGCTCAGACTTGGCACAACCTGAAGGTGAGAGGGAACTGGAGACACAATTGAGGACTTCAGAATGGCTGGAGGATTAATGGCCCTCCAAAGTCTGGTTCTACTGTGTGGGTCAGGAAAAAACAAGACTGTGCTGCTGAGCTACAACTTCAGCCCATTTTTTTTTAACCCAGTCTATCGAGGCTTCTTTTTTCTATGATTCCTCAGTGGATTTCTGAATATGTATTCACATGGTTGTTGGACCAAAACCAACCCTTCAGAAAACATATGTCACTGTGAATCTAAATATACATGTATAATGCCAGTGTTGTGGTCATTATCAGTGATGAAAGGGTTACTTTTAAAACATAGTCGCCTACAGTTTACTGAATACAAGTCCAAAAATGTAAAGTAAATAGATAATTTAAATTAAGTAACATATTCTGAATTACTTGGAGTATATTGAAATACCTCAAAATCATCTTGCTGAGCTCACATCTCTGGGTCTCTTTCATGCCAGAAACCACAGTCATGACCTTTGACCTGGGCTTCTCCTCTGTCATTGTCTGAGCGCAATTTGTTGCATTATTTAAAAAAATTATCTTTCTATGCAAACTGTGTGCCTGATATTAATTTTAGCGCAAGTAAGACAAAAACAAACCAAAACGGCACTCGGAATGAGCCGACCTCTGCCAGGTTTTTGCCCTATGTTAACAAATGAGAAAGCAATTATTCCATCTGTTCCAAAATTGAAAGGATCTTTCTTCAATCATGCTTCACCCTTACAACAAGTTCCATAAGTACTTGGCCTGGGGTTATCTGTGCAACTGCTAGGAAACCAAATCGGAAAAAAAACCTCCTTGGTGGAGAAAATGAAGTAATCCCCTTAAGTAACTGTATTCCAAATATAACCAATTTAAACTGTAGCTGAATACAAACCTGCAAACTGCAAATTGAAATGAAACATTACAGCCATCAGAGGATATGACTCACCTCTCTCCCAACCCCAACATACTCAATCCCATATCCCGTACTCTACGTGCCCTCTTCCCGGCCAGTCAAACTGTGTTTTAGATGATTGCTATTATGATGGTGGTGGGTGATGAATCATTACACGAGTGACACCCAGCATTGGATATTGGTTGCTGGGCTTTTAGCTTCCCCCCATTTAGAATTGGGTCCTCTTCATTTGTATTCATGGACGATAAGGATTTAAGAGTTCCTGTCCATCAATCAGCAGGGTTATGTTAAAGTGTCAATGGCTCATTGAGACCTTCAGCCATCAGCTGGGTGCAGACTGGGCCACTGCTGCTGTCCCTGTGGTCCCATGTCATCATCCTAATCAGTGTTTTGACACTTTAATTGGAGAAGGATTGCATATCATGTCCAACCTGTCCTTGGGCAAAGCAAGGAGAACACATGGGGGGAGGACATGTGGAATTCCTCATGTATACATTAGGGAGTTGTGGAGTCTCTCTTTCTTTCATGTGCATACGATTCCCGCTCTCTGCCTGAGGACAAATCTGGGTTTTCACCTGGCCCACTTTCAGGCAGTGGAGGAAATAAGGGCAGGGAAGACTGTCTGCAGGAAAAAATCACTGCATTAATTGTTTAATCGTCGGACTTGACTTAAATTTCATGTACTTTGTGATTGCATTTAGAGCTGTTAGCATCAGTCCTCTGTGTGTGAGTGTGGGCTTGCATGTTCTTAATAGGTCTGCACAGTAATTAGTGGACTATGATTTAGTATGCGTAAATAATCAGAGACTAATCAGAGACATTAAACACTGTACTGGAGCCTGCCTCTGTATACTGCATGCATTAGGGACCCCACAGTGGGCACACACATTTTGCTCAATTTGTTTGTACCCTCATGATGTTTTGAGCACAGGCTGTACTCCTCTGGTCTCTGCAACAAAGCACAGACAAATGTGCACACAAATATTGTCCCTACAGGGGCAGAAGGTCACTGCAGCAGTTTTTTAAACCTGTTCACCGACCCAATCATGAAATACAAAACAAATTGTGATAAAAAAGACAAATTTGAGACAGAGCACCTGTCTCAATTATTCTAATAACCGAAATTAGTCATTTCATCACATGTTCAGACAGTGATCACATACACAGGTACTGTAGCTGCTGACTTTTTCCTCATCCCCTCAACTCATGGCACTATTTCAGTTCAGAGGTAGATTTCTGTCAGTTTGAAAACGTTATTTCTATCTTGAGCCACACCAAATTTGTTATATTTATGTGTGTGTTAACAAGGAGCAAGCTGCAAAGTCAATTACTACAGTTTAATCAAATCTAGAGCCTCATTTTGTTGCCAGTTTCTAAATTTAAATGTTGTCTTATCCTTCGCTCTCCCCTGGGACGCGCATGTTTTGTTGAAAACCGTTCCCACCCAGTGGTGAGCGATGCTTTCCCTTTAATGTGGAGCGGCGAGATACAGGAGTGTCAGGGATAGAGGGAGCGCAGAGGGATGGGGCGAGGCGCGCAAATAGCTCTTAGTATGCGCTGCGATGCCCGACTGCAGCCCACGCATCTCAACTGTGGTGAATTATGGTGAAATATGAGAGACATGGGAAAAGCCGGCAGCTCAAAAACACTTGGTCGTGATGAGATGACACATCCGCTGCAGATTAGTCAAATAAGGGAAGAAGGACAGACATGAAGGAATGGATTCACGAGCCCAAGGCACCTTTTAGGAGGAGACAAACTGGATAAAAACACATGCGTCTGCGCACCAAGAGAACCAGGGTGAATTCCTGCATGCCATTATCTGAAATTATGCTGTAGTCCGACAACGCAATGCTGCTTTGTTTAGTGCATGGAGTCTGTTGTGGCTGTCCACGATCCACACGGGAGAGGGCTGCGAATGGGTTGAGCATGTCTGGCACCTGCCACTCCAAACTAACTCACTCGCGCTTGCCGATCAACTACAACACTTGTCATTTAATGTTTGAACATCCCAGTGCATGAACTTGGCTGCTTTGTCTCAAAAATATTTTTCACCTAGGCTATGAAAAACGCCCCCAGAGGACTGCGTTATTCCATGGAATGGGTTGTGAACATAAGCCTCCATTTGTTACTAATGTGCATCATTGGTGTATTCATATGGATATTCCCCATCAGGAAAAAAAAGACGGTAGAGATAAATTAGGAGAATAACGAGCTAAAACACAGATACGAACACCTTTAGGTGGAATATGGCTCTGTTTGGAGATCTAACAGGTGATTTCGCTTTAATCTGCCACAGTATAGGTGCCACCGAGTAGAAATACCGACAGCAGCGCCTCCCTTCCCCAATAAGTCTCCGCAGAAATCAGGCGGGTTACCTTTGGTGCCGCTGCAGGCGGCGGCGTGTTGTTTTTGAAGTGGGGGCGTCATGTTTTGCTGATGCCAAGCATTTAAAGATTTGATCACTTTATTCCCACCGCAACATCATCCCCACTTCCCTCACCAGCTTCAACCTGTAGCCTATATCTGCATCACAGCATGTATCTGCTGGGTCACTGAGACGAGGGAGGTAACTCCTGCATCCTCACGCCTTGTCCCCCTCTCCCACTCCCACTCCCGCGCCGCTGCAGAGCCGGAGCGTCGGGTGATACATGGCCGGCAGAGAGGAGCTGCTGTGACCGCGGGGGCTGACTTTTGACCAGACACTTCTGCTGGGCCCCGTTACGCATCACCACCAGAGGACACGCAGTAAACAAGCCTTACAAGCGCCAGTGCACATAGGTGGGACTTTTTCTTTTATCCAGATATTGTTGCTACCACATCACACACTTGTAGGTAAAAGTTTAGTAAAGTACATCATGCTTTTGTGCGGTGGGTTATAGTCAAACAGCTCTGTAGTTATGTAGTAAGCTATGGCATGTGTTAAATCTTATTTAGTGATAAACTATTGATTTGGTTAATGACTTGATGAAGTTTTTCTCAGCTTTGGCAGAATGTTGGTCACATCACACGTACAGAGAGAGGAAATTCATCTCAGAGATTGTATGGAGCACTCAGCATGTAATCAGATTTGTTGGTTGTAATTGCACCCTGTGAGAGCTGATACAGTATTACTGGCTGGCATATTGATCCTGCAGTGCGCTCATATGAGGGAGAACTCATAACCTAATACACATAGACATGATGGAGCCAATGCGCTGAAGTGGTTCTGGCTCCCCCCTCCATCCGTGCTTGTTATTTCCAACTGCCCTTCTCTGCCTGTTTGCAGGAAGGTCTTGAAATAACACAGCATTTCTGGGAATTACATTTAGCTGGTGAAAGATGTTACAGTACGCTTAATAAAATGAATGGTCCAGAAACCAGTTATTGAAATTGCATGCTCAATTCAATTCATTTCTTGCTCATTGCATTCATAACACACCATGTGACACATGGTTATCTCATTAATACTGCAGTTGCTCTCTGCTTTCTGTTCTGTCCTGTAGCTCTCTGCAGGCGGACCTGCCTGTACCTGAACCCACGAGCGTGTGGAGCCTTTATCTCCTCGTGGCCCGACGTGGCCCCACCCTGTCTGAACCCTGCAGGTCCCATCTTCCTCCAGCATGACGGTTGCTACCAGCGACCCTGCGGATGAAGCAGCAGCACATCCGGGTCAGTCTCATGACCAGTACGACCCAGAGCTGGATCATGAGTGCTGTGAGAGGGTCGTCATAAACATCTCGGGCTTGCGCTTTGAGACGCAGCTCAAGACCCTCTCCCAGTTTCCAGAGACGCTGCTTGGGGACCCAAAGAAAAGGATGAGGTATTTTGATCCTCTCCGGAACGAGTACTTTTTTGATCGTAATCGGCCAAGTTTTGATGCTATACTGTATTATTACCAGTCAGGAGGGAGGCTGCGTCGGCCTGTTAATGTGACACTAGACATTTTTTCTGAGGAGATCCGGTTTTATGAATTGGGTGAGGAGGCAATGGAAATCTTCAGGGAAGATGAAGGTTTCATAAAGGAAGAGGAGCGGCCTCTGCCAGAGAATGAGTTTCAGAGACAAGTGTGGTTGCTATTTGAGTATCCAGAGAGCTCAGGTCCTGCGCGCATCATTGCCATCATCTCTGTCATGGTGATTCTGATCTCTATTGTCAGCTTCTGCCTTGAGACATTGCCAGTTTTCCGAAATGATGAGGAGGAGATGTACAATTATCCATTCCAGTCTATGTCCAACGCCACCTCTACCTATGACCGATTAGCCTATTATAAAGACCCTTTCTTCATCGTGGAGACTCTGTGTATCATCTGGTTCTCTTTTGAGTTCCTAGTTAGGTTCTTTGCCTGTCCCAGTAAAGCTGGATTTTTTGGCAACATCATGAACATCATTGATATTGTGGCCATCATCCCATACTTCATCACCCTGGGCACAGAGCTAGCAGAGAGGCCAGAGGACGGCCAGGCAGGCCAGCAGGCTATGTCTTTGGCTATTCTCCGTGTCATTCGTCTGGTCAGGGTGTTTCGTATCTTCAAACTCTCACGTCACTCCAAGGGGCTCCAGATCTTGGGCCAGACTCTGAAGGCCAGTATGCGAGAGCTGGGCCTCCTCATCTTCTTCCTCTTCATCGGCGTGATCCTCTTCTCCAGTGCTGTGTACTTTGCAGAAGCAGACGAGCCACATTCCCAGTTCAGCAGCATCCCTGAGGCCTTTTGGTGGGCCGTGGTTTCCATGACCACTGTGGGCTATGGAGACATGGTCCCAACAACCATTGGAGGAAAGATTGTGGGGTCTCTCTGCGCCATTGCCGGTGTGCTGACTATTGCCCTGCCTGTACCCGTCATTGTGTCGAACTTCAACTACTTCTACCACAGAGAGACGGAGGGCGAGGAGCAGGCACAATATCTTAATGTCCCGAGTGTGCCTAAAGCCAGCTCAGCTGATGACCTGAAGAAGAGTGGTCGGAGCGGCAGTGGGTCCACTCTCAGTAAATCTGACTATGTGGAGATCCAGGAGGCTGTGAACCACAGCACTGAGGACTTCAGACCAGAGGGCATGAAAACAGGAAACTGCACCCTTGCCAACACTAATTATGTAAACATCACTAAGATGCGTACAGATGTATAATGTGAGCTTCTGTAGACGGATAACTTCAGCTGGGGTCTGTAACAGAAGGGTGAAGGTGTGACTCCCTGTTATGACCAACGTATGGCGCCCCGCATGGGAGTCCAGAGCAGATGAGTGGGATCAACATGGAGAAAAGGTCAGTTAAGAGGACCTCATGTTTTCCCACATCCTATGGACCTATCAACGCATATCATAGAATTGCCACCCGTCTTATTTAGGACATTGTCAGTGTCTGCATGGAGTTAGTCTTACCTATGTGACAGTAGTCATCCTGCTCGCAACAGTAGCCAAATAGTAGCCTAACCAGTAATAACCAATATTAACAACATAAAGGGACCACTAGTTTGTACCTTCTTGCTCAAACTGCCGCTGGGAGAAGATGCACGATAATTTAGATCAGTGTCATTTTTTAAACGTAACTTATTAACTTGTCATCAAGAACAGGCCATACTGTCAGCATTCATGAGCAACTTTAATCTGCTGGTCTAACTGCCAAGGTCCTGACTCAGAGAAAAACAAAACCAACATGATCACAGCTGTTCTGTCAGGGGAAAACTGAAATGCGCAACAAAGAGTGAGAGAGCTAGCGATACTAATACGCTTTTGGCCAAATGGTCATTTGTTGCTGTCTCTGTCAGAGAAAAAAAGGCAGAGTGCACTACCATTCCTCCCTAGGCCTTCACTAGATATTGTCTACAACTTAGTGGCTTCTGTAACAGATGTATGACAGTACTGTGCTGTAATTCTGGACCACAATAGCACACCTTCTTTTTCCTGCCATTTTCCTTCAATGAAGCTCAAGTGGATTTACAGTATGTACTCACCAAGACTTTGCCTTTTTTTGTTTCCAGTCAATGCAAGCTAGCAGGTGGACAGAAGAAAAGTCTCGCTAAACAGAGTGAATGCTTATTTATTGAATTGTGAATTGTGTTTTTTTTTGTAAAATGATTGTCTGCTTCTCACCTACATTTTTTTAAGATACACGATGTAGAAAGATAGTGAATATTTTCTCTGCAGCGTTCTGAGTGAGTGCCTATTTCTCCATTCTCCTGACTTCATAGCATTCCATGTTTGTAGAAATAGATCAAATGAGATTACGGAGCAAACGAGGATAAGCTTTTAGTTTGTCGTTTTTGCCGGAAGCTAATTTCAAACAAGTTCAAGGGTTTGGCAGCAACTCGGTGTATGTAGGTTTTTTTTTACTCTAAAAAGTTAAAAATGACATCTTTTTTAAAGGCCCACAACCAAAGAAGAAGCTCAGTGATCAACTAAAAATGTATCTATGAAACCTTGAAAGTCATCTTTTGTCATAGCAGCAATACCTGCTTTGTATTCTTTACTTTTGCTGGACAAGTGACAGGAAGCAATGCCAGTGTATAAGTCTACTGCCAGCTTGCTTATGATATCCAGTACAAGTAAAATTGATCACTCTTGCCTAATCAAACTGATGAAACATTTCAACCTCTCATGCCCTCTTTCCCATGTATTTCTCCACTTGAAAGGTAGATCATAAGTTGGTAAATTTTGCCTGCCTCGGAAACAAGAATTGCTCAATTATTAGATCACCGAAGACACATAGTGCCGCCTGGCAAACTGTACCTTGGATTGTAAAAGAGATGTATTTGGTTCTCAGTGTTCGCTTTTCTTTGGGGTTCTCATGCAGTTTTAACAGTCATTCCATTGGTGCATTATTCAAGGCTATACGTCCTTCATTAGCTTTTCATCAAACAGATGCTATTCTGCTATTGTAGTGTTGCATGTCATTTGAAGTAATCATTGTAGCATGAATTAGTATGAATAATACTCAACAAGCAAACTGACACCAATATATTCCTATATCTCTACTGCTGCTATGTGCAATATACTGTGTGAAAGCCAAGTGTCTCGCTGTTAGAAGTATGTGTCATGCTTTGCATATGCATCTTCTTGCACTTATTATCAAAAAACATTGCTGAGTCTCAGTCCCTGTGAAGTATTTATCCCAAGGGGCTTGTGTATCAATAAGATTAGTTAATTATCATGAATGTAAGGAGAACGTAAGAGATAGTTGAATATGAGAGGAAACGGAAGAGAAAAGAAAAAGAAAAGAAAGCTAAATGTATGATCCACAATTCCAATATTAACTAATCTCCCACTCAATTCAGTGTTGAAGTCTTTACAGTCACTTTCAGTCACAGCCCAGTCACTGTGTCTAACAGTGAAATCACAACAACATCTACTATCTGCTGCCAGCCCAGTGAATGCACAGATTCAGACAGCCAGTCGGTTAGACTCTTTGCCCGACCGAGTGTATCATAATGCTGCAAGGGACTGTCTGAGTGCGCTTATCTTTGATATATAGGTCCATCATGCTCAGTGTGTAGTGCTGTTTGTGCATGTGTTTGTGTGTGTGAATGAAAGGGAGAAACAGAGAGAGAGAGGCAAAGAGATTGTGAGAAATAGAGAGCTTTTAGATACTCACAAGCTGAGCGTGTAGCTCTTGGAGACTAACAGTTAATGTGAAACACTGCTCTTCTTCACTCAAGGCCACTATGGTGCTCTGTATACTCTATTCTATCCAAACACACTGTTTACAGCCACACATACATATAGTATATAAAACCAAGGCAACGTAAGGAATGTCCTGCCACACGCACCAGATGAGATCTATGAGCATGTGTTGACTCATGAGATAAGCTGCAGTATCAGCCAATTACTGAAGGAAATAGAGGAAAATCAGATTAGGAAAGTAAGAAAAACACTGCCCACACCCTCTTCTGCTCTTTAATCTGATGTGTACTTGTATTTTTCTAAACTGTTCTTGTGTACCGGAACACCTATGTGACTTTATGTGGCTTGAAAGCTTCGTCTGGACTTCTGTTGTTTCCATTCTTGTGACGAAGCACACTCTGTCAAGACAAAAAACAATCTCTGGGAGAAACCAACAGGACTGCACTCAGCACATCAGGATTATCTGAACTAAGGAATACACATCTCTGCTGTGCTCCACAGACAAGAGGACACTTCAGACAATTTAACATTTACAGCTGTGTACACACGTGCACACACACTGCCCGTGACGGTCACGTCTGCTTTCAGGACAGACGCTGTGGTTCTATCGAACTTCAAGGCCACAAAGTGAATGGACTTAAACCCACTGCAGGTGGTGAACACACGTAGCCATGTAAACAATGTATCTAAGCGTTACAGTTGCTTTCAATGATGTCTTAAAATGCCTAAAGCTTCAGCTTTAAAACAAGCTTCTGCCATGTACAGATTCCTGTGTAGAAGGGAATCAAAGTGTATGCTTGCTAAATTAATCCAAGAAACTAGAGTTGTATAGTAGGTGAGTTATCTCTTTGGGACAAAGGATGGAAGTATATGAAGAAATCAAAAGGAAATATAATTTCTATGAGAACTTATTTGTGTCAGCAGACACTGTATAAATGAACTGTTGTTTGTTTTTTTTCACTATGTTTTTCTATTTGAATGTTGTTGTTGGCTTACCTTTGAGCCTCACATGATGCAGGGGATGAGGTTTGACTGAAATACACATGCAGGCCTTGGTCAAATAGATTCTGTCTGTACTGTCTTAATACATATTTACCCCTGAACAACCACCTCCTCTTATGTTATTTCCTCCACCTTCTTCCACTACTTGCCAGTCAAATACTGTATGTGTGTTTTGGATTGGGATAATCCTCAGCTTCTTCACTTGCTGTCTCTGGCTTTTGCAGTCTCTACTCAGCTATCTGTATAAAGCCTGTGAAAGGAAAAAGACTGAACCAAGAAATTCTGATATTTATATGAACGCTTATTGCCCTTCTCGAAAATGTCCAGTGGAGGTATTCAACATATCCTCATACAATGGTTCGTATGATATTTACGGAAAGTTCTCCACCATTTTTCATGCGTTATCCTAAGAATGTCCAGCAACCAGGGCAAGACCTATTTAGACCACAAATCAACTTGGTTTGGTATAAAAAAAGATCATAGTTTTAGTTCAAATAGTTACTTTTTAGTTACTTGGTTAGAGTTTTGGAAAAGATTGTGGTTTGGGTTAAAATAACATTATTACCAATTGCATAAGATATGTAACATTGGATGTAACAAGATGCCAATTAAATTTTTCCCGTTGAGGGTGAAGTCATGACCTCCCGTACTACCTGTGATTGGCTTGTACTTGTTGCCTTCGTTGGTGGGGTTGGCAAGAGCAAGAGCAAGAGCAAGAGCGGCGAGATTGCTTAAGGTTAGGGTAAGAATATCAGGATAAGCCAATCAGAGGCAGAGAAGGGTACGTCATACTTTGGCAATCAGAGGAAAGGAAAAATATACCTAACAGGACATTGATACATGACTTTAGTAAGTTAGTAAGATAGTTTGTTGTGTTAGTTAGTTAGTAGACACAAACAGCGATCCCCTGGGTTAAAGTCCTATGTTTTTTTCACAAATATCCACCTTTACTGCTGATACGACCTTTGTCCTTCTTTATACTACATCACCTTACTTCTGCCTTTGAGGCAGTCTGCACGACCCGGCTCACAACTCATGATTTTGTGGGCTATATATGAATTATAGTGCATTACCTTTCATGGTTAGAGTACGAACAGCAAATAAGAACCGCCTGTCTGATTCATAGAGAATATCAATAGAGAGATACTTTCAGCATTCAAAATAAATGTAAATTACAACCCTATTATGAAAACTGGTCTTCATGATAATATCAATAATAGCATCTTTATGATAACCTCAAGCTACTGCTGTGTCTTTCTCATGTGATGCAAAATACCTTTTGTGAGACAAAGACAGATAGATTTGCAATTCTAGGATGAGATTCAGATCAATTTGTCTCCTAATGATATATTATCATGCCAATCCAAACCAGCTATTTATCGATTATGTTTTTCTATCATAATTACGTTTTATGTTCAGAATGCACAGAATTAAGCAGAACATCACTCTCTTAATGAGTGACGTGTAAAAACATAGCACAGTCATTGAAGCATATTGTAAGATATGTAATCTCCTTTGATGCCCATGTAGCTAAAAAAAGCCACAAGATGCAATATAAATACAATAGAAATTGATGAAAGCATCACTGGAGCAGCAGCCCTCATGTCTACTACAGAAAGTATGTTTGAATCGACTACGGACCCTCACCTCCTCAATGGTTTTGAGTCCCGCTTCTCTCCTTGAGTGAATCTTCTGCTCTCTGTGTTTTACTCTGAAAAGAAAGTGGTCTATTTATAAAACCAGCGAGAGGGAAAGTGAGAAAGAGAGAGAGGCGAGCAAAATGCTCTTGACTCGTGGTTCAGTGTGGAGTGGCACAAGTACAAACATTCTCTGTATCACTTCCTCTCGCTGCTGGAAATGTTTGTCTCTCCTCTTGTTGTCTTTACCTTCTGCTCTCATCGCTGCCGCCTGAGTTTGATCTTGCTTTTCCTCTCTATTATTTGCCCCTCTCATATTTCATTTCCCACACATTTTCTCTTGTGTTCATCCCCCTCCTTCTCCTCTGCCTCTCCGCCAGTGCTAAGCACCAGAGTAATGCACAGTGGGTGATCCGATTCTCCTCTCAGACGTATATTAGCAGGAGTATAATGCTCCCTCTGGGCCGCCAGTTGGCTGGGGTTACGCTATGCCAGCTGAGGACAGCAGCCAGGCATCCTGATGGATATTGATCCAGTGATTGCTGTTTGATTAGCTACGTATACGTAGCCAGGAGACAGTTAATAATAAAATGAATATATTTCAAATGTTTTCCTGCCCGGTTTCTCTCTTGAGGGGCTGTCATTGTGATGGACACCAGTGCACTTGTGTTTATATGTTGTATGAGGCAATATCCAATAGACCCAGTGATTGCCTCACATGTTGTGAATATTTGTCCCTTGCAGCATGAGTTGATTTATAACCTAATACACAGCCCAGTTAATGGCCTGTCAACTTTGAGCTTTCTTTATAGCTCACAATATTCCATCGGAGAAACCTGTGAGCACATCTGTGCATTTATCTGTGTGTGGGTGGGTGTGTGTGTGTGTGTGGAGAGGAGGGGAACTCCCCTTTTTTTTTATCACTCCCTTTCCAGCAGTGAAAGCCCCTTATATTAACTCCCTCTATAAATAGCACACACAGCAGGTTTCCCTTCTGTTTATAGGGAATATCTCTTATTAAACAGCCAGACTACTGTGAATACTGCAAAGTATATAATCTGAGATTTTTGGTGGTTTAACACAAAGGAGACAAGAAACAATTTGAAAAGGATATATTTTATGTCTAAAAAGAATTTAGCTTAAAAAACACATCAGATGTAGAGATGATGGATGGTTAAGGGAGGAGGGGGTCCTTCTTTTCTCATATGAGAAAAGAACCACTGGGGAGCTTCAGCCTGTCACTGTGTTTAATGAGCTGTATTGATTTAAAGGTTTGGCCTACATTCTATAGTCTGCTTTACATCATATACCTTTACTTACCAAACCTGCCAAACAGAACACGGCTAAGGGTCTTAAATATTGTCTTAGCCGATGGGATGTATTTGTGGTATGCTGTAGCTACGTACAGTGACCTGATTTTTAAGAGACATCCTCTCTTATGTTATTAGTAAATGTTCACATGAACTAAAACTGCATTAAATAAAATAGAGTGAGGAATTTCAAGACAATATTATAGATAATATATAGTATTTAGCATTTAAACCTTTATTAAGTGTTATTTCTGCAGTTGCTTTTTAATGAAATGCCATTTTAGGTAAATACATAAATACTTGAATAAATAAATGAGGCAATATGGCTTTAAATTTTCCTGGAATCAATGAAAGTAGTTCTTTATACATTTTTCATTTATTGAACTATGTTTATCTTGACTCATTTGCATTTATCTGTAAATGTATTGCCTCATTGAACATTTATTTACTGCTTCATTTATTTATTTTAAGTTACAATTTATTTATTTATTTATATTGACTTAAATGACATCCCATAAATTTGCAGTCAGTCCAGTGGCGAAGGACAGCAATTCACGAATAGATCCATATATGGAAAACAAGGCATATGCCCTTTAAACAGAAAGGAAATCTACTGCTATTTCTATATTTTTTTTATTTTTCACCAGGCTGTTTCTTAAATGTAAACAATCTGTCTTTATCTGAGCCAAAATTAAGCAAAGTGGGAGCAAAATAAACACAAGTGTAAGCACAGAGCAACGTGTTGAGAGGCACCACGAGCTAATCTGCATTGCCTAGCCTTCCGAGCATGACAGTGACCTTAAGAGAAAAAGACTCCTGAGATAAGACAAGGTAGAAAATGAATACATAATACTGCCTTTTTAGCATAAACAGTGCTGCATATTAAGAGACAACCAGCCTTTTCCACAGAGAAGGAAAAATCCTCTTTTACCTACAAGTGGGAAGGACAAAGACATCAGCTTAAGTAAGTAAGTGAAGTTTATTTGTTGAGGGTATCAGTGAGCAAAAAGCAGGTCTTAATTTAAAAGAATGTCTGTGTCTGAACTGATAAGCAGCATGGTAACCCTGCTGCTGTCATTATGACCTGAAGAGATGAAACGAAACCTTGTGTGCGCAATGAACATCAGAGTAACTAATGCACACATGGTTTTATATAATATACATGGACAGAGGATGAAGGACTTCCTTTACTGACACACCAGTGGAACGCCTCGTATTTTTGCCACTAAGATACTGATATCATATGAAACTAGAAGATCTGAGGAAACCAAGCTGTGATATATAATGTTGGGAAGTATTGCGCCAAATTTACCGCAAAAATCCTGTAGGCCTTTGGATTTTCTCCTTCCGAGGCTGTCGCAGGTTCTAAATATCTGAATAAAAACAGGCTCTATGGTCCCACAAGTCTCCTTACATATATGCCTGCTTCATGATGATAAAATGCAGTTTAACACAAAAACCATATAGTGTTTTCCCCTATTGCATGAATTTTTCTGCATTCTGGGGTCACTAAACAGTCTGAATTGCATAGATTGGATATTAGTGGACAGCTGAGGCTCTTTTGGATTCAATGGTTCCAGTGTTATTCATGTGGGATGATGTTAGTCCCTGTGGTAGTAATTTTATTGCAGTGAGGGCATTTCTTGAACCTTGACCTCAATGTATAAAATTACCTGCTGTGACCTCTGGGGTAATCACAACCTACAGCATTCAAGAGATACTGATAATAATTGGGTTTCTCAGCAGTTTAGAGAACAGAAGTGCTCGTCATCCGATCGCTGAAAATACAGAAATGTTCAAAATGTCAAAATCACAGCGTGGATTTTGTTTGGACGTTGTTCCTCGTGGTCTTGGAGTGCTCATGTAGTATTCAGGTATTTTTATCCATGCTCAAATAAAAAAAAAAAAAAAAAATTAAGCACCAAATGAACAGATGGTATCATGCTGTAAACCCTTATACAGCTTAAATAGGTTTACTTGATTGATTAAGTCATTTTATTAGAGATGTATGACCAGAACAACTTGACAACTTGAGCCGCATCTGAAATTAATCTTCAGATCTCCAGCTTTCAGATGATGAACACCACTTGTATGAGACATTCATGGTTGACCCGATTTCTCCCCCTAAAAATCCACTTTGCAGCCCCCAATTCTGTATTAAAGGGAGGCTTTACATTGCCCTTACCTTCCCCTTCACCTAGTAACTCACATATAAACACAGCTCTGCTTTGTTCATTTCCTTACTGCTCTCCCAGCTTCCCCCTAGTGTCCATGAGCAGCCATGCAGTTATCTGTCGGGTCCTTTATTCTCTCCATGCCAACCAGTTGTTGTACATTTCACATTTTTAGGTGTCAAACTGCACTAAACATTTTTACATTAAGTATAGCCACCAAACAAAGTAATATGTCTGAGATTATTAAAATATATGCACATAAAATCTCATTAGTTTTTGTCTCAAAAATAAAGAAATTAAGATGGAAAGATTAGAATAAAAAAAAAAACAAAAGAAATTTTTTGTTCAATTTTTTTGTAGAAAACTTTTACACTTCTAGGTCTTACAGTTGACTTGATGTTAATATGACAATATATTCTATGAATCAAATCACAGTTTCCTGATTTTGCTTTTTCCCCGCAGGCCACTGAATGTATGCTGCAGCAAATCCATTCATAAGAGGGCACGAAGAAGAGATACTCTCCTCTGATGTTAATGTGCTCAAGCACATCAAGGATTCATTTATAGTCCTTTGTATGAGTCCATGTGGAGAGGTAAGGTTGTGTGTGTGTGGTGTGAGTGTGTGTGTGTGTGTGTGTGTGGGCTAAGTGCATTAATAGCCACCACAGTGAAGAAAAAGGCAAATGATACCCACTTCCTCTCCTCTCTTCACCTCCACCCACTCATTTCTCACAGACATGATATGGGGGGCTTAAAATATCCCACCCGTATAAATAATTCATAAACTCAAAACCCATGTTCCACAGTCTCTCCTGGTCTCGCTTTAGCTTTTCTTTTTCCATCTCATTCTCTGGTATTGTCTGCCTTTCTTTACGGGTTAACTTGCAGGTTCAAGTTTTATTTACACACATGCACACACACACCATCTCTTTGTTTTTGTTCTTCATGCCTCTTAGTGTATTGATCAAGTATGCATCAGAAGTGGATTACATAATGGGGTGGTGATTGGAGCGCATTAGTAGTTGATGGTTACTTAGCTTTGGCTTTAGCTTTTAGCTTTTCTTTATTTATTTTTTTGGTGGTGGTGGTGGTGGGCTCTTTCATTTAAATTTAGCATCATAGCATCCTTCCGTTCTTCCACCTGCTCCATCACTCCTCACTTATCAGCGTCAAACAGGGAAGAGGAAAAATTGACAATCAAGGATAAAGCTCAATAAAGATGTCAGTACTGCATTAAGGCATGATATCATAAATAAGTAATCTTTGTATTCCCCTGAAATGACAACAAATAAAAAAACTAACCCAGCTAACGCAAAGCACCACAGAAAACAACTGCAAACCTAATTTAACCGACTGAAACAAAACCCTGTGCATCCTTTCTCTTCCCCCTCATGGGCTTCGTCTTTGTCGTTGCATACCCCTACTCTCTTTGGCCTATTTCTTTCTTTTTGGCTTAAATGATAAAACTGAGCAGAGACAGGGTGTTGGCAGTAATAGCTCTGGGAGGAATAGAAAAACAGATTTGTGAGTGAGTGAAAGAAGAGAAAGAGATCGGACCTGTTGAGACACGCAGTCAAGGCTTCATGGAAGAAGACAGTGCTACTTATGAATATGGATTTAGATGGTCTAAACACATGTAAACAGGCAGAATCCAATGTGGCTGCGAATCTAACAGGAAGATGCATGATGCCTGATCTATAAGTTAGTGACTTGAAAAATAAGACATGTCTATACAGGCAGGATGGGATAAATAAAGGTATAGCTCAAATAGTTATTGATTTAAAACTTGAGACTAAAACAACAGATAACATTAAAAACAAATCTGAGGTCTTAGTAGATCCCTGTTAGGGTCCATACCACTAAGTCTTAGTCCTTGTAGGCAGGTGGGCTGGGTTCGAATCCGGCTTGGAGCCCTTCTTGCAGGTCTTCCCCTCTGTCTCCAACGTGTCTCTGCCACTAAATCAAATCAAATTAAATCAAATCATAGTGGCTTTGTTGGCATGGGAAACAGACATTTACATTGCCAAATTAAGTGAGAAAACACACAAAAATATTGTGGTTGTGCAGTTATAAATATATACATATATACTCTTTATACAGATCATATTTAAATAAATAAAGTAAAATAAAATAGAACACTGTGCATATTAAAACATAAGATAAACGTACAAATACACACTTATCTGATAAAGCATTTTAATCACTCAATAGTTTAGTAGTAACCACTGTTTATACATGTTTGTCTTGGGGAATAGTGCATCCCTGAAACTGACGTCAGACAGGTCCCATTCACAAATACATGTAAACAAAATCAAACAAAGAGTGAACAAAGTGCAGTGCCACCAGACGCCTGCAGATGGAAGCCTTTCCACACTGTGTGCTGCTGCCCATGTGACTCTGCATCAACTGATGCTCAGTCAGACGGGAGCCAGACAGCGGCATCCCCTCCCCAGCCCGAGGCTGCAGGCGGGTCCAGGGGTCAGCCAGTCAGAGCATCTGTGCCAGACACGTCCATTTAAACCGAGATGATGGGAGATTAATATAGCTGTAAGGGATCAGTCAATCACTCTTATTCAACTGTGGGCAGTTTACCCTTTTGACCTGCGTGTACCCATATGAAAGACAATATAGGGACATACAAAAAAGTCGAATGAATATGAATGAATATATGGAAAGAAGGACTAGAAAGCAATAATGGATAAGGGCACAATTTGAATTTTAAAAGAGCACTCAAGTTATTAGTTGCCATAATTGTTCCTTAAATAAAATAAATAGATGAAATATCAGAAACTATATGGGTAAGATCCACAATCCTGGTTCTGTTCAGCCAAATCCAATCTCCTAATCACTTTTAAAGGGAAATTCCACTGATTTTACACCTGCATATGTGGGGGGAAAAGTTGACTTGAGAACTTTTAAATTTAAAAAAACATTTTCTTAGGATAATATAATATAATTCTCCTTTCTTCAGCAGTGAGATTAGAAATGAGAGGAGGAAGTTATCATGACTAATGGTGGTGAAGAGAGCATAAGGGGCAGCCTGGCAGAGGTTAGGAAACAACCCTTCTTTAATCCCCCTCACGCCCCCACCTCTCTCTCTCTCTCTCTCTCTCTCTCTCTCTCTCTCTCTCTTCCCTTCGAGATAAAGCGACACAGCTTTGGTTGGAAGGACGAAGAAAACAGGGATTTTGCAAGCGGGGAATTGGCCAAATTAAACGTAATCATGTTGCTGTTATATCACTGTCACATCTGGCCGCAGGGTGATTGTCCGGGACACCTCCGCCGTGCCTGCTGTCGGTGCGGTCAGCCCCGGGGTGACAGGACGCGCGCTGTGGTCAGTGGATCCAGTGCGCACTAACCAACCATGAGTCCGGCACGGCCCGGAGCGCCAAACTTTCACCAACAACGCCCGGAAGTTTGCAGGATCGCACTGAAGGTAGGCCACCTCCCTCTCCTCTAACACTCTTACAAGTGCTACAGATTCCTGTGCGATTTTTTTTTTTTAATTCAACCAGCTGTTGCACAGACGCGCTGTCCTCTCTGCAGCCGGAAGAACAGAAAAATCACAGCTTAGTCTGTTAGCAACCTGTTTTAGCTGCCGTCGTTTAAAGACAAAAATGACTAAAAATAAAAAAGTAAGTAGTAAATTGCGTATTCCTGAACCATCTGAACCCCAACAAGACGTTTGAAGGTGTTTTTTGCCCATTTTACTCACTGGAGCCTTGTATTTTACTGTATAATATAAGTCCTGCACCTCTATGGAAGCAGCACAACCATTGTTAGAAATGAGAGCAACTCAAAAATTTATTTTGTGCAGAATAAAACAGTTATAACGCCATACTTCAGGTAAAAGAAAAAGGCAGGTTGAATTTCTCAGATGAATTAATTAAAAAATAACTGTATTAAAATGTAATTTATACATAAAACACCTTTTCAAGTGCTCACATGTGTCATGAGTATTGGGGGGAAAAAGGGTTTCCACATGTTATACATATTGAACTATTTAAAATTTTCTTCCTGGATTCAGAGGCTAATTAGTCTATGTATCTAGTCAAATCTCTTCTTCCCAATATCAGAGCCTATTTGTTCTCTTCATAATTCCTGAAATCACAGCTGGTACTTGTTTAGGCTTCTGAGCATTTCTTCAGGACTGTTTCACAGCATTACGTCCTGCGATGTTCGTTCATTCATAGTCTTCCCCTTTTCCATCTTTTTGTTTCTCACAGATGTTCAGGATTGAGGACAGGAAGCGCCTAAACTTGACTATTCTTAGACTGGATGATGACTTTAAAAAGCTATCATGTTTAATGAGCGCATCATATATGTATCATGTGAAATTTTGGTCTGCAAAGATGTTGACAGCCTACAGCTGCCTTAAAAATGCAGTGAAGTAAAAAAAGAAGGCCTCAGGTTAAGCTTCACTTCACAGGAGATGAGGTGCTTCTGCAGAGGGTGCTGCTCTTTGGACCCGTGCATGTCAAAAACATTTTAAATATTTTGTAGATTTCCAATTGAGGAATAATTTGAATGCAATTTGACATTCGATATAGATCACAAAGTGATTAATCAGCAAGCAAATTCTCTGAAATGAGCATCTTATTTACTTCCTCATTTACTAATAGAAGCCCTCAAAACTCCACCTGCCATGCACACACACACACACACACACACACACACACCCTCCATTCTAGGTGGAGCAAAAAGTTGCTGTAGGAAATAATACATCTGTTATATTGAAAGAGTATTTTATCTTAAAATACAGAGACTGGTCGTAAAAATAATGTTTGCTCTATGTGTGTGTGTGTCTGGATGTCGTGCACGTGACGTGTGCTACTTGTTTGTACGCCACCTGAGATTACTGATATGTAACAGAGAGTCAGACCAGATGGCCATATTTTCCTTGTCTGGATCTGGCACAAAAAAGGGCTTCTACCAAAATAACATAATATTCTGTGAATGAGACAGGTTTAATCCCTGCTGTGGAGGAGGAACGCCAGGGTGGGGTGGGTAGACGGTGGGAGGGATGAGAGCGTGTGTGTGTGTGTGTGTGTGTGTGTGTGTACGCATGCATGTGTTACATTGCTTTTGAGGTAAAACGAATGACGTTATTTAACCTTTTGACTCTGTGAGCAAATAACCTGTTACGTCATGATAGAGAAAGAGGTCAATGAAGCAACATGACATTTAAATTAGTATTGTGAAGTAGATATCTCATGTGGTTTACAGGTGTAATGAGCAACTTGAATTTCATCCCAAGGACAAAACTCTCAAAGCGGGGAGTGATTGTAACACTTGTCCCCTGTTCAGCGATCCTTGTTCCAACAATTATGACAATCAGTATGTGGACAGGCAGATCACTCACAGTGACAAACTGATTTCTTAATGGCTCTGCGACCCTCGAGTAATGGGTTTCACTTCTCAGATGTGATTTTCTGTTATAGAAAGAGTTGTAGCGTGAGCTGCTTGTGCTCAGCAGTGTTTTGACAAAACTTGGCTTCTGGCTACGTTTCACTGTTTCATCCTAATACAGACGGACCCACGCTGGCACATCAATCTCTGGGACAGTAATTGCGGATGTCCTGTCAAACAGCATGTATACACCCAACACACCAACTAGCTGCACTCATTATTTGTTGATACATAGAAGTATCAAGCAATGTCCCTTGATTGCAGTTGGCATAAATATTGTACATGGCTTTGTAGCTGAGGCATAATATGTCGTTTGTAGAAACCAGAGCATTGTCCTGATTCAGTTAAACAGCACTGTTAGTGGAGCCCGACAGATATATCAGTTGACAGATCTGTATCTGTGTTTATGCTGTCAGATATGTGCCCTTATTATAAAACTTTTTTTTACAATATATAATGCAGAACATGTTGCTTGGTGTGATTTAGAAATTATGTTATCTATTAATTGTTTTATTCTTTATTTTAAGTCAGCAACTGACTGACTTTGAACAGTAATGATGTTAATTTAGCTATTTTATTCATGTTATAGATTTTCTCAGGTGTCATTTATTGAATTGGCTGACAATGTCATTCATTGTTTGTGTAATATTTATAGTAATGCATTGCATTTAATTAAGTTTTTTATGTCTCTCTTGGTACCTTTTGAGAATGGGGAAAAAACTTTACACAATCCACTTTTATTATTTATCCATTTTTATTACAGTATTAATATATTTTATTATTATCTGTTGGTGATTCATTTCCCCTCTAAAATCGGTCTCAAAAACCTCATGTGGTTCAGAATCAGACTGCAGATTCTGAAATATAATTAATGCAATACATTGGGGACAGTCCTAAGTTAAAAAATATGGGAGTGAATGGTACATCAACAATAAAACAGACATTAGTTGCCTCCAATGTTATTCACTATGTAAAGTGGGCTTACTACAGCGTTTGTGCTGTTTAGAGGCTCCACAGGAAGTTATTTTTATTTATTAGGAAGTCTTTTTTCTGTTTCTGCGTATGTGTGTGTGTGTCTTGTCAAAAGGCCAAGGGAGGATTTTGGTCCCAGCTGCTGTGCACTGGGATTTGGCCTGGAGCCTGCAGACACACCCCTGTCAGCATCAGCAGCTTACCTCTTATGAATGCCTTGCAGAGATGCACGTCGACCAAAAATCTGCTCCAGACTGACATATGGGCAAAATAATATTTGGATGTTTTCTAGTATTTTGTCAAGACATTTCGTTTCAGATCTCTTTGCAACATGTGTGCATCATCCAACATGATGTGTTGGTGAGTTGTAACCTCCCACCACGCCCTGTATTTGTGATATTTATCATCGTCCAGTCACTCTTAGCTGGATCAGCCTTTGGATTGTAATCAAGCTGCAGTCACTGACAACCCGACATCCAACCAGCATCAGTTAGTGTTCACATCACACTCATGTTTATAATTCCAAATGTAACAAACAGCATTAGGAAATAAAATGAAGCTGAGCCCTGGGTGCCAAGCAGTGGTGGGATATAGCGAAATATATTTTGAGGTACTTGTACTTTACTTGAGTATTTCCAGATTGTGGGGTTTGTGTGTTATCATGTAAAAAGTTTTTTGTCTATGCTCACTTTCCTCTAAGGATAAGCCACCAGTCAAAGAGTGACATTGCAGCTTGGTCATCAGAAATGGAATATAGAAAGCCAAACACACACACACACACACACACACACACACGCACACAGCTCAAGCATACTAATATCCCCTCATATACTGAAGATCATTCAGTGTCCATTTTGCATCTATTTTTAGCACCATTAATGAGAGGCAGTGTTTGGCTCTGGTTATGTGAACTGCATTACCAAATGGACATTTGTAATTCATATTTCATTAAGTGACTTAAAAGCTCAAGAGAGAGGGATAGGGTTATGATATTCTAAAAAGAAATCTGTTATTCTGATAAAAGAGGTTTTGATAATTAAAAATATATTTTCTATCGCCATCTGAATGACTTACGGTGCTAAATATAAACGACTGGCTTTGTGTGCGCCAGATTTAATGACGTTTTCTATTAATCATATTCATACTCCCACTCTCTGCCTTATGCTCAGTAAAGACCTTAAGTATGATGCTGTGATATTCATATAGTGACGTGAGGTGGTCAGTGTGAAGTGTGAAGTGTGAAACTGATGCATTTTGTTTTTATTTACATTTTACACAGCATCCCAGCGGTTATAAAAAGACGTGATTTTACCAAACCGGGCCACCAGCTCAAGGCTACAATAACCTCCGCCAAGGAGGTAGTTATTGCAGGGATTTGGATGAAATTTTCTGACAACGTGTGTATTGGGACAAGGAACAGGTGATTACATTCTGGTTGTGATCAGTGATCCGTAACACCATCTGGAATTTATATTTTGAATTTATATTATTGCATCAGTGACCATATTGCCTTCACTATCTGCCGCCATCTAGTGGATGAAATATGTCAATGCCAGTGTGCTCCCAAAATACATGCTTTCAATATAATCCTTCAAGTGTGCTATTTGGTATTCCGTAACTGACCCTATTGCCTTGGCGAAGGTCTGCGCTCTCCGATTGCTTTTCTAGTTAAATTGTAATTTTGATTTACTTGTCTTTTCTTTTCATGCCACTTTCTACTAAAAATTTTATCTTTTCAACGTTACAGTTATCTGACAGCTTTAAGCGCTAGCTACTATACACATTAAGATTTTTACACAGAAAACATAAACAGTTTGACTATAAGCAGCTTTTTGCTAATCGTTTAAGTACTTTTGCATACAAAAACATTTCATGGTCGCAACTTATCAAATGTAAGGATTTGCTGGATTTCCTTTCAGTGATTTTAACCATGAACTGTTGGTTGACAAAACAAACATGACACATTGGACTCTGGGTAATCGTGTTTGTGGTGTTTTTTTGTTATTATTCATTAGTTGCAGTCATGCAAAATAGGTCAAGTAAAACGTTTACATTAATGCGAATTCTATTAGTAATAATCAAATTTTATAATGTACACAATAGTTTGCCAGTCATAGGGGGCATTTTTCTGCACTGAGTATGTTTACTTTTAACACTAATTTCCCTCATTATATTTTTACTTAACAGGAATTTTACTTGTCACAGTATGTTTTTACCTTGTAGTATTAATAGTAGTATTATAAGGATCAGAGCACTTTCTCCACCACTGATTTTGAATCTGACAGTGTTATAGCAAGGAAATCCTTAATCAGTAGAGTCCTCTTTTTTAAGTAACTTTAAATACATATCTTAATTTCTCCACATAGATTCTGAAGTCAAATTGTCAGATCTTAAAATGAACATTTTGCTCTTTATCTTCTGTCTGAAAGATATATAAATATAGAGATAGAAGTAGAAAAATGCGACTCGACAGCCTTATGGCTCTGTATGTGTGCATATCCATGAATATATGTGTGGGTGTGTGTTACTTTTTGTGTTTGTGTGCCTATCTGTGATGGCTCGGTAGTATCTGTGTTGATCTGACAGAAGAGATCTCTCGGCTTATGGCACTGAGCTGAACAGCCTGCATTAATCTGCTTAATAGGGTCAAAACTCTGGTCCAAAAATACCAGCTCTACCAACCAGTGCCCTCCCACACCCAGAGACCCCAAACACATCACAGGGACAAAACAAGAGTCTGGCTAAGCAGACTGCATCGACTTTACCTGGGAGTGAGAACACCTCCTGCAGGAGTCCTTTACACAGAGGGAAAAGTTAACCCTCATGCCTTTACACTTGTGTGCGCGCACTTAACAGAATCACTAACTGTCCTCAGCTGCAAACATCTGGCATACTGCAGATTTATACTTGTGATAATGAATATTATTCAGTAAAGTGTGTTGGAATTTGGACGTTGGAGTTTATGATAAGGAAAGTGAACGTTCATTTTAGGTTACTTTATTATTTATTAAGCAGGAGGCATGTGAAGATAAAACAGCAACCAAAGTGTAGTACAGTGACATATCATACAATATATGAATTAATTTATCAGAGCTCAGAAAGGATAATAAAAAAAACAGGGATTAGGCATGAAAACAACAGTAGAAAATTCACGAATTAAGAGAAATACGAGGAAATTTCAAAGTGACTGATGGCTGCTGATAAAAGCAGACCTGAGGTCCATTCAGATTAAAATGCGGGATATTCAGCAGGATGAGCTGCACGCAAAAGATCACTTGAAACTTTAATGAAGGCTCAAGCCTGAGTGGAATTACTTTGTACACAATTACACACACGCACAGAAAAAAACACAAAAACCCATAAAAAAAACTGCCAGCTAATGTCAGAGCTGAAGGCTTGAAGGCTGTAATAATCTCAGGACTGACCTCTTTGGCTGAAGTCAGCAGTCTCAGTCAACAAAGAGGTCGAAAGTCATCATAATGTGTCCTTTAATGGAGAGGAAGTGACTTGAACCAGCACAGTTAAAGAGATGCAGTGAATGTTTTCTGATTCTGTGATTGTGTGTTTAAAGCTGAATGCTTTTAATTATACCGCACAGTTGTCTTACAGTAATTGAGCAAACCTTTGTTGGATTAATCAGAGCAGAAAAGGTCACCAGTCAGTAAATGTGATACAGTGTTTTCATTTTTAAGGTTAATATTGGGCATATACATGCATCTGTGGCCAACCAACTATAGCAGAGGATTGTAGTTAAGCTAGATCTGCCTGAACATCTGTTCGTGTTTACACATGTGGTAAAGTCACAGCGGTCAGCTTACTAAAATGTACAGTAGCTCGGCTCAGCACAGCATGCAGCAACATATTTCTCATACAGATTGTCATATTGTCTCCCACATGTTTAGTTTTTTCTAACACCCATGTGCATTTCATGGCTGTATATGTGTGCATGCGTGTAGTGGAAGCTCATGGGTTGCTCCCACTATAAATCCCTGTATATTAATAGCATGGCAGGAATAGTCAGAGCACCATGGTTGGCGTGGGCCCCATATGACACCTCTGTTTTATGCTGTCCTAACACAAGTCAAGGTCGCACTGCCTCCTGAGAAGCATTTTGTCCTCACTGCGACAGAGCACAGCTGTTAGTGTCTTTTCCCATGACAATGTGAATGTATTTAAGTACATGATTGATAATATGTTGAGTCATTACCACTTATATCTTAAATATCTATTCAGTTTGTTTATTTGTTTTTCATTCCTCCAGTTTTCTTTTCATTCTTTTGAGTTGTAAGCTCTTTTTTTTTTTTACCCCTAAGTCACTTTCTTGCCCAACAACACAGAAGCCTGCATTTTGTTTTCTATTCACCATAAATCAAATGGAAGTAAGATAAAAGAGTAATCTCATTACAGCAGGAAATGTTTTTGTGTTTCAGTAGTACATTTTGTGACACAGACACAAATATTGACACTAAATGTCAGGCCGATACTGACTCAAATAGCTGGCTCGGTTATCATACTAGTCTCTATTTAATTTAGTTTATGTTTATATAGTGCTACATGTAATATTGACTCTACTTTAAAGTCCTGTAAGTTTTGAGAGATTTCCTGCACTTGAAATGTGAACAGTGCCAGTTCATTTAGAAGATTTTGTTTTTCATGTTGCTGGTGTATCCTTTTCTTTTTAAAATTAACACCAATTCAATAAATTCACATCTATGTATTTAATTGCTACATTTTGTTCTACAAAGTTACGAAAGCTGTGCTCAAGTCTAGCCTGAAATTGCCTTACATATAAAATAATAACCAATAATAACTAAGTCGTGACCGGCTCTCCCCTGACACTGCTGAGGCTGAAAAGCATAAAAAGCCCTAATTTCTATTCTTACATGAGTACTTTAGTCATTTATAACTCAATTGAGGGGCATAAAAGGGATATAATTATTCTCACTGTTGCACAAATGTTAATGGAACTGGAACAAGACATGTTGATGAAACAGCGCTGACAAGACTCTCCACAGTGGCTGTTCACACATGCTTTAGGAATTATAAGAGTGAAGTGGCAGCTTCCTTACATGCTTGTGTGTACAAATATGGTTTACAGCGTGAGGACAGAGAGGCATGCTGGAATGTGTTCTGTGGAATTTGACATAAGATCATTTCTGTCCTCTGAGGTTGCCAAATAAATACTTTTGGGGCCTCTTAGGAGATTTAATCCCTTCTTTTTTTCCCCTCATGCTGTAATGATGGACAGTATTAGACCGAACTTCATTAAAAATGCATTGTCACAAGGTGTAAAGCTTAGATGGTGCTTATAGTTAGAGGAAAAGCTGAAGGAGGTGATAATATCAGAGCTCTAATCCATGAGATGAAAGTGAAAGGTGGAAAGTTGTGTGGGGTGAAGAAGGGAGCTTTGATTCCTCCGCCCATGTCACTCCCTCGTCATTCTGTCTTGCTGTGTTGAACATGTTAATGGTGATGTTAAACATGAATTATTAATTGTGAAACTGTGAATAAGTCAGATATGGATACGGCCTGTTTGTGTATGTGTGGAGTATCAGAGTATCTGATCGCACCGTTCCAGTCTAGAAGGCCTTGAACACATCACACAGATCACTGAGAGATGGCAAGGTCAGACACACACACTTCCAAAAAAATATCAATTAACCAATAATGGCAGGTTTATTTCGGCTGCTTTTCTGTATTTTTCTGTAAACTGTTTGCATGCTTGTTTGCATGTGTGTTATGTGTGTGTGTGTGTGCATGTGGCCTTTGCCACAGCTCCAGTTTCTACTCCAGCATAAGGTTACTCAGTGTAGTCTGTGATGGATTAGTTATTCTGATGTCAATTGAGGAGGTAGCAGAAAGCTTCAGCTGTGACAGAACTTGTGGAGGACCCTTTTCTCCTTTTCCTATTTTGGCTTTTTGCAGCACATTGTACACACATGGTCTGTAGACTTCATGCTCAGGAAGGTAAGGTGTGTGTTGCTTGTTTGCTGTTCTGTCTACGAGCTTGTCCTCACAGCTGATACTGAAGTTGCCATTACCTTTTGTCCTCTTTACCTCTTCCTAACAGAAAGAGTGCAGGGAGCAGATTTTGCATTGCAGCTTTTGAAATTAAAGTCATAACCCAGAGACCATATTTCACATGTCTTGAGTCAGATTTCAATTTGTTCATAAGAGGAACTAGAATCCCAAACAAACCACTCTCAACACATTGTTGGCATGGCTAGTTAAAGGTAAATATCTGAGTCAGTGCAACTGTCTTCATCTGTTTTGGAAACCATTTGTCTTTTTTGAGATTTAAAGCAGTGATACGTTTCTCCATTTGTTTCAGAGACAGATATTTAAGGGTTGGCAGTTTTTCTGTTATTTTATTAAACAGAATGAAAGATTGAATTATAGCAAAAACATTAGTATCTAGTCTACTTATTAAGTTTAGGGGAAAAAAATGACCTGGTTATATTTGTGGAAATGATCATAATTTGGGTTCAAATATACACTTCGACACGTAACTATGCAACATAATTACATAGATGGTGTAGAAAGTAACATAGTTCCATAATCAAATTATTTTCTAAATCAACTTGCACACATAATTGAAAATAACATTGTTGTCTTTTGGTTTCACATTGCACACGAACAGTGTCTCGTGGGTTTTTTACTGTGTATTTGTGATCTGTCCATCCATCCTGACCTCCTCCCTTAACAGACTTTGTTGCTCTTTGTACTGTGTTGCCACTCTTCCTCCTTTTCTCCCATCATAATTACTACGGCCACTAGAGGTCACCACATAATGACAACATTAAGTCTGTCCCAACAAGTGGCACCTCCTTGCTTTGCATTTTATTTTGCACGTAAACAGTGAAAAAGTGTTGCAATCCTATACTCCAACTGATGCTTTTTCCCAAAATCCTCTCAATGGATATTTTTCCCGGTTTTGTATTGGCCTTCTTTGTGTTTGCACAGTCCATCTTTCCCCCATGTCGTCATCTGTTTCCTCTGCTCTTGATAAACCGCCCCTCTTTCCTTGTCAGGGCTGCTCTCTCATCATCCTGTCTATCCATCCACCCACCATCAACTCTCGTTCTCTCTCATTGTCACTTTCCTTTCCTTCTCTTGCGTTCTGTCCTCATCCCACCCAGTCCCTCCACCCACATCTGTCTTCCCAACAATTTTCATGTCATCCTCCTTATTCACTCAGCCGGCCCATCTCTCTCTGCCTCTCTCTCTCTGTTTCTGTTTCTCTCTCTCTCTGTCTGTCTCTCTCTCCCAGCAGGATTGCTATCACTGGCTCTGGTTTTAGATGGTGACTCATCTCTGGAGTCTTTAATTAAACATCTGCATCAGGCGTCAGCACTCGGTCACACACATACACACATGTAAGTTATAAGCACACCGCACGTTCACTCGCACAGATGTACAAGTACATTCACACTAATCGATGCACACTTCCAAGAGGAGCTTACTATCAAATGCAGTGTTTATGCTGAGGAAAAGTCACATTAGCACAGGATACAATGGGAGCAAAGCGGATTTCTAGAAGAAACAATGCAGCCCTAGCTGTTTAAATGTGAACCTTGGCGTCTGCAGGATCTTGGCCCATGCTATCGTTGTACAGCCAGTTAATTATGCACTAATGTATGCACAGCCCCAGTTACCCTGCCTGCACCGCTCTGTCCTTCTCCTGCATGTGGGTCATTACAGGGTGTGCACCTTGATTCTCTTTCCTTTGAGCAGGTGTTGTATTTGTTATAATGTTCATGTGTGAGAAAGAAATGTGTGTGTGCATGTTTGCCAGTGAAATATACATA
>CAFUXE010001052.1:451591-462101 GCA_903364295.1 Serranus cabrilla
ACACACACACACACACACACACAGATAGAGGTCACATCAACAGGGCTTGCGTGGCAGAGCAGCGATCGTGTCATTGGAAGTGATCCAAACAACAATAGGATGCCAGTCTCTGGTTGACATGGCGTAGTCCTCTAGCTATTAATGGCAGTTAGCTTCACCTGATCCCCTTCTGTCTGGACTCTCCTCAACACCTCCCCTCAGGCCAAGACAGGCTTCTAACCTACATTTTTGAATCCAGTAAATACTTATTGGAAATCCTTATTGATAATGATAAAAAAGACCTTATAGCACCAAGCAGGCTCCTAAAATAAGCATTTGCTTCCTTCGAATATATAAACCATTACCTAAATGTGACCACAATCTTGAGATATGAGAGGCGATGCTATGTCTTTCAGTGCTCATGTAGAAGATTGAAGTTAATCAGTGCAGGGTGTTTGGTGATTTACAATAAGATTTGTATGATTTGCAGGAAAAGACTCATTAGCAATGCAGATTAAGATGTACTCAGAGGCAACTTCAGAGCTGAATTTTATTCCGTGTCATCTCGCAACTGTTTTGTTATTATGCAGGGTGGTGAACAATAACACACGCACAATGTGTCCAACATTTGAGACTCTGCTGAAGAGAGCCGATCAGTTAAACGTAGCAAATCTCACTCCCGAAAGATTCTTTCCAACTGCTGTGGTCAAATTTGTTGCATTTCTTTCAGGAAACTTAACTGAAACCCTACACTATGAATGGATCCATGACCCAGATTATTGCTACTACATGGCTGTAGGAAATGACTGACATCCAAGGGCAAAGACTGAAAGCAGAGCTGGCGATGAAAGGAGAGAGAGGAGGGATGAATGACAATCAGGAGGAGACGACAGCAGAGTTCACACGCTACCTGGTTTCTGGTAATGGACTGTCAGACGCATGGCTAGTTAATAAGCCACTGCAGCAACAGGTTCAGACTGACAGAATCCACTTAGTTCCACTGTATAATGTAACACACAAGCCTATTTAATATGAGTTGAGACACACTGTTCACTCAACATTATACTTTAATAGTCTTTTTAATAGTCTTTTTTCTATCTACTCGATAGTAAAAAGTTAAATGTCACATTACCATGCAGAGACTCCCACTACACAGCACCAGTCAGCCAGCAGAGTGAAGAGACAGAGTGTGTGTGTGTGTGTGTGTGTGTGTGTGTGTGTGTTGAAGATACTCTTTAACACGTCATGTTGTCAGAGGTTAGTGTTATGAATTTGTAATCGTATTTGGACACAGTTAACAGCAGAAAATTGGATACGCTCACTCTCTAACTGCGTGCTTCCATTCCTGACATTTGAATATGTCAAACACAGGTGTAACTAATACCTTTATTACGGTGATTGCTGTGTTGTATTGGAATAACATCTGTACCGGAGCCATGATTAATGTTATTAGTTCCACCTCTGCTTTTCCTGTTATGGCAAATGAAAACATCTGCTCTGAATAAGGTCAATGAATGATTAAATTAGGAAAAAATGAGTGCTATGATGTTATTTTTAAAATGTACTTTTGATGGGGAAGAAAAGAATAACTTATGATGCTCATGAGGCAAATATGAAATTGAAATTGAAATCAAGAAGAAGCCTAATGTTCTGTCTGTGTGGTTGGAGAGCGCTTTGTCCTTTTACAAGATAGGATCTTTGTCCGTGATGATGGTTCAGGTTTCAAAGCTGCAATAACAGCTGTATTTTGACTAGAAACACTGTTGAGCCCCATCATTTCCATGGATTCAAAAACAAATTTGGAAAGGACATTCCCAGCTAAAATATTAAATCCAGATATCACATATCACAGAGGACTAAAACAGCTTTTGATATTAATCCGGGTGTCTCCTTCTGGTGATTTATCCAGAGAGAGAGAGAGAGAGAGTGAAAGAGGGTGTGTGTGTGTGTGTGTGTGTGTTTGTGTCTGTGTGTGTCCCATATTGCCATGGCACTCCGAGGTTTTAACCACAGCCAGTCAATCCGACTGCATCCCTGGCAAGGTTGGGTAGGTCACTAAAATTGTATTCCATTACCGTCACTAGACACCTCATCAAAATTGTAATCGGTAATATAATCCAAGGGATTACCCAACTCAATAATAGATACTTCTAGATTACTTTCCGCATTTGGTATAGACTAAAGTAAGTAAACGAAGTAGATAACGTATAATATTTGTAATTGTTTAAAATGACAAATTAATTCCAATATTTTACATTTAAAATTGTATACAGGCTGTTTTAAAGACATAAACGTCTCAACTATTTTGTATGGATCGCTGAGTTTCTCACGACCACACATGAATATATACACTTTATCCTGTGCTGTGCTATATCACCACAAGACTCCCACACACACACATATTTATAAAGTATATATAATGAACAGCACTTTAATTTAAACACATAATGAGATTGAGAGTGACAGTAGTGTGGCTCATATGCTGTGCAGGTGCAAATATTTTGTGCGACGGTTTCAGGCAAAAAAAAATGGCAAAATTCAACCATTCCTAGCCAGTGAATTTTATTAACCTATGCACCATCGTGGCAGGTAAACAAAGGGGACATTTAACAGATGATTGAATTGCTCCATATAAAGGCAGCTAACACACATTGTCCCGCATCACATCCGACATCACCTGATGAAGACGGAGCAACAACAACATCCTCATCCCAGGAACACAGAGACGTTCCACTTCTATATTTTTTTCAGTCAATCAGCACCTGTTGTTAACTTGTGGAATTATGTTCCACATTATTTGCATAAACATACTGTACATACTGATGGTAAGTACTATTAAGGCATATCGTCCTGTTGAGCCCACAAATCACTGCAGGGGAATTTCTTCTTATAATCTGACGTCTTCCTTTGTTGCTGTCATAATTAGTATTGCCACTAGAAGTCGCCTCCTGATAATGCACTTAAATATAGCTGCTTGCACAAATGATGGTTTGGTGAGGACAATTTGGATTTGGGACAGAAAAAATATCCTTATAGAACCCAGCTATACAGTTTAGTTCCCTTTATTACTCTGGTGCAAACAAACTAAACTAAATTACTGACTGCTCAAAAAAAGTGTGTGGATTTGTGTGATCAAAGGGCTGGAAAGTGCTCAGTGAAAGATCCCTGTCAAGTGCTTAAAGATGCATGAGAGTGCTCCATCATTAACGAGATGCTTTGATGGAAAGTTCCACGGCGGAGTGAGAGATATGGGAAACAAGTGAGAAGACAGACAGGGGAGGGCCCAACAGGCACAGGATGGAGAGAGAGTTTGTGTGACATGGAGGAGAGAACAGGCACACAGTTTATTTCTGTTTAAGCTGGGGCCTTCCTCCTCTGAGTGTGTGTCTTCATCTATAATTAACTGCGTCTGGTGATAATAGCCCACTGTCATCGCATGCACACGCAAAATACAGAAAAGACCCAGATTTTAATGGTCTAGTGAACAAAATACTTGGATTTATTGCCGGGGCTTTTCACACAAACACACAAAATGTTCACACTTTTTGTACTCAGCTCAAATGTGATGTTTCTTAACCAGTGTTAAAAGTGAAAAGTTGCACAGACACACATTTTATGACTTAAACATTCAAACTGAAATTGAAATGCCAGCTTTATCATGTCAATAAATTGTCTTATCTTATTTTGTTTTTAATAGTGGCTATTTTCACAACTTGGTCAACATACCTGCCTGCATGAGCAAGTGATATAGTGAAGGATGAGAAAAAATGATACAGCCTGTATCTAAGTTTCCATCACACCTCATTGGGACAGGTCTATTAATTGAGTTAACATCTTGGTTTGTTAGCCTTAATTTTCAAAAGATATGTTGCTGACATGTTTTAAGGGCCCAATAACTCTTTATTCTTACTTGATTCCATGCTTGCACTTGTTTGGTGTTGTTGAATAAATACATTTTTTACACTGTGAACCTGTGTTTTTAGTGTGTTTCTAATTAAAATAGTCATGCAAAAGCATGTCATGAAATGCCATAACAAAGAAATAGTCTAGTATGTCATGGAATGCAATAAAATTGTATATGTGGCGTTCTCACTTCACTGAAGAGGGCACTTGAGGCACTTCAGAACCAAGGTGGTCAGTAGATAACTAAAACATCCAGCAGGGGGTGCTCACAGCCCAACTGTTGAACTCTTTCTCTCTTCTCAGTTGAGTTTGTTTCAGAGACATTATCAACAACTTAATCTGATATAAAACACTTTGCAAAGTGCAAAAGAAAAAAAGAATACTAAAAATAATACTCCAATAAGACCAACACAATACTATTTTTTATTTGACATAGTCAACTTAAATTAATTATAATGTAGATATGCCTATGAAACATTTCCATTTCTAACTGGATAAGTGTCCATTCTGAGTGAGAAATCTTAAGCAGATGTAGAAATATGGTCCACTCAAATATAATAAATAAAATGTCAGAAGATGTGGTGCAGAGAGATGAGTTTACAGTACTGGAATATGCTTCACTTTGTTGGGTTATGAAACAGACAAACTGTAGTATTTTTAAAGCAGATGTCTTCTTTTTTTACGAGTGAATGAGTAGAAGGACCACTACACTACACTTCAGTTCTACTCAATTACGTTGAGCACCAGTAAACCTTGCCTCATTTACCCTATGAGCTTCCTGGATTCAAGGACTCCAGCTGATGTGTCCAGAGATATACTATGAGGCGTGTGTAACCATGGATGACGATAATCCACCCAAAATAAAGCAATTTTCTACTATTTCAACTTCTTACCCATTGCAAGCCAACATTGTAGTTTAGCATCAGCCCATGCTCAAATATTCCACATTCTGTAATTATTGGTTTATTCAACTTTTCAGTGCCATTCATATGGAGTCCACCCATTTCCACTTTTCAAATTATTCCTACAACTAATTCTTTTGACACATCCAAGCCAGTATTGCAGTATCCAGCATTCACACCACAACTTCTGTTCCAATATTGACAATTGACGGCATTACATACTGTAAAAGAAAATCCACTTGTCTAAAAAATAAATAAAAAAACAGCTTTACTTATGTGTTGGTTTATTATTTAGAGGTACATTGAACAGTAACAATACTGAAGATTTTGTAGCTCCTAGTGTCTGACACACATCACTGGTGGCTGATGTCATACACTGTTTTTTAAATAGAAGGGCTTGTGACTGAAAGGTCACAAGGTCAGTTCCCACTCCAGTGGGATAAATCTGCATGGGGACAGTGAGAGCACAGTGCTCCACCGGAGCATCTGAGGGCAAGACTTCAGATTGTACTGCGTATGAATGACTTTAATTGTACATGTAAATAATTATGCTTGCAGGATGTTCTGGAAAAAAAATATCTGAGGGAACACTCAGTGAACGTACCTCCACCCCCACTTCAAAAGTTAACAAGAAAACTGAAAAACAATTGTCCTAACTGTGCACTGGAACAATTTTCCACCTTGTTCACTTACGCATCTGCCAGCCATGACAACATAAAACATCAGTAGTGTTAAACCGTCTTCTTGTGAGGCCGACTCAGAACAAAAGTGTGTTTCAGTAAATCCAGTCATGGGTTGCATAAAAATGCCATCACAATTATAACTCATAAAACAGTTTAAAAGTGCTACAATTGCTAGTTATTTCAGATATGATCAGGAGATTTACCACGAGCAGCATGCAACTGATTATAGTCGTGAAAGCACCAAATATTTTTTTTTTTTAACCATGAACGGAAATGAAGGTGAAGACAGTGAGAAGGTAAATCAGACACACCTGTGAGCTGGGTGAAGGGCCTGTTTGTTATTTAACGCGCTTATATTATTACGTTTTTGGTGAATGATGAGATGTCAAGAGAGGATAAGAGATGAAGAGAGATTTAAGATAAATGGAAAGCTTCCAGCCTGTTTTACAAGGAATAGATGTTCCATCATCAACACAGACATCTAATCAACTGGACTCTGAGTTTGGAAGACGTAAAAAGGAGGATTAGAAACAGAAAACTGTCAATCTGTTGCTGTTTATTACTCAGTTGGATCACAGGATTCTGCTATGGTCCACGGGACACACACACACACACACACACACACAAAGCACACTCATTCATTAAAACATGTGCAAGTTGTGCTCCCCAGTGAAACCTGGCAACATCTGTTCAGGTCTGTTGATTGAGTGGAAAGAATTAATCTAAATTTATCCCTTCCAGATCCGACAGATAACCTATCTTCAAGACAGACAAACAAACTCGGAGTGATACTTGGTCACATGACAGTATTTTGTAGAACTTGTATGTCTTTTTATAATCTGTTATCCATATATTATATCTTAAACGAGAACAGGGTATACAATGCAAAGCTTTCCTTTGTGTTAAATTCTAACTGATGTTTATGTGTAATGTGTCCCATGTTCACCACCTTAGCACAAGACCAATTCAATTCAAAAGGCTTTATGGCATGAAAGTTTCAAGACCAATGAGCCAAAAGATCAAAATATAGTTTTTCTAAAATTTGGGTCAGTTATCAAACATATGCTAATTAGCATTAGACAGAGAACAGCTGAGGCTGACGGGTTGTTGTTTTTTAAAATCCTATATATGTATATGTATTTACGTAGTTAGTGGCACCCTCTGGTGTCCGTAGTAATGATAAAGGATGCCAAGGCAGAAGTCACTGTATAAAGAACGATAGGTTCAACCTGATGGCTCATTTAAAGGTTTCTGAATGTGGAACATATTCAATCATAGAACATGTATATCCCACTTTTTACAATATGGGACTGTTCCGTGCCCTCCCCCCTTTCCCTTTGCTCATGAGTCTGTCACTCATTTGATCCCTGTTTTTCCTCAGGTGCAGGCAGTGAGGCTGATTAAGGGAAGGTTAGAAAAGGGGGTGGTGACCACTTCCCTCGCTCTCTCTTCCACCTGCCAGCAGCAGCAGCGGCCTGTAGCTGGTGCTCAGGCCTTTTGTTTGGTTTGGTGTTTCCTTTGTTTTCTGGTGGGACTGGTGGCTCACTTTTCGGTGTTTATTTCTATTTCTTGTTTTAGTTATGGTTCGGTGGTAGAAGGGGTTCTTTTGTATCCGACAGCCCATTGTGGGTTGGTCCAAAGGTTTCCCTTTCTTGTGTTAATTTTGGCCAGCCCACCAGACCTTTTGTTTCTCAGTAGTTATGTTTTTGGGATGTTTGAACATTTTGTTAATAAATCATTGTTTCTGACTGCACCTGACTTTGTGGCATTTATGTTACATGCCCTTTATTGGGAGCCTTTTGGTGGTGGTCGTAACAGGGACGACAAATGTCTGTAGGATTCTTTGTCTGTGTGTCATGAATGTCCGTAATATAATGTTGTGGTAATCTACGCAGAAGTTGTTGAGATATTTCACTCGGGATCAAAGTGGCGAACCAATTTAATTTAGAAAAATCATGTGCATGTGAGCCAAAGAGAGGGGAGAAGAAGTCCCATCTGTGAATGTTTTTGTGTCAGCTGAAAAAGTGGGATTCTGAGAGTTAAAGGCTTTACTTCAGCAGACAGATGATGAAAACATACCAGAGTAACTTACTGTCACACTTAGTAATGCACATATACAAACACACACAAACGGAGCTAATGCTTTAAGTAAGGATTTATACGGTAGGACGGCACATCTCTAAAACCTTAAACCCTCTCATGAGTCAACCAGTGGCCATACATACACAAACACAGGCATGCACACATATCAGGCATGTGTATGTAGACAAATTAATTCCCTCCCAGCTGACATCCCAGCATCTGACTATTCTCCTTGATATCTTAAGGCGTTTCTCATCTGATATCACAGGAGGATTTTTTAAAAACACATACACACTACAAAATCTTACTGAGAGCAATTTCTGATTTGTTTTGCAGAGTCAGACGAAGACTCTGCATGTCAGGCGGAGAGGTCACAACCCCTCTTCATCAGCTGTCATCCTCTTTTCTCCTCGTCGCTCTTTCTCCAACCATTAGGTGCAGCGAGGCACTGACTCAGTATGAAGTCCCTTCTCTGCTCTCCCTCACACAGAACAAATCACACCTTTTTTTTAGTCAAAATAAAAATATGACAACCAGAAGTCTTGTCATGTGCCATCACATCACCCCAATACACTCTGTTCACCCTGTTGCCAGGCGGATTAGTGAAATTGTCGAGGTATCAGAGAAAAGGGAGCAGCTTGTGCTCTAATTTTATTCATGTCAGTCATCTTCAAATCAAATTTTTATGGCCCTTAACAGTTCAGGAGAAGAGGAGATTAATGTTTTATAATTAACAGAATTATTTCCTGCATATCCTGAACACATCACCCCCTGCATGTTATACAGACACCACAGTCCCCTCTCTGTCTTTACAACGCAGCTGGTTTCCGGCTGACTGGCTGGATCAGTGGCTGGTGTAGGACAGAGGCAGATGTGTGTTATCCGTATGATCCATCCACACTCATTATGTAAGAGGATATCTCCGCAGGTAACGGACCATCTGTATGAAAAGGACATGGGGCAAAGATATCAAAAGCGCTTTTTTCCGGCTCTGTCACAACACATGTAAAATTTTGGGCATCCCGTAATATGGTGTTTTTCTGTCAAATTGTTCATATTATGCTCTTATAGGTATTGCTATGATCCTTGGTGTTCGGTGTTTGTTATGTTGTTCATTCTGTGTCTGAGTGAGGACCACAAGCAGTGGTGTGCGCAGGGGGGGCAGTCGCCCCCCTTCAAGACCCAATTGTTGAAAAACGCACTCTACAGTGCCCTCTTGGGAGGCAAAATGTGCTCTAAATATGTAAAAAACTAAAACAAACTGTAATTGGGCCATTAAAAGCATTTTTTACCTTTTTTAACAAAAACATCCTAAGCCATGGTGTTTTTCTGTCATTTTTCAAAAAGTTTCACCCTGACCCATCTAAACAGACTCTAATAAAGCAGACCTGCGAATTTGGTGAATTTTTAAAGTTTGAGACCTTTTTCAGGGAAAAAACGACATGCTATAGTATGACTTTTTTCAAATTTTGGACGTCCCATAATAGGATGTTTTTCTGTCATTTCTGAATGTATTATGCTCTAATATGCATCAAGATTTTGTAATTGGGCTATTTTAGGTATTTTTGGGCGTTTTAAGGAATTGTAAAATTTGACCTATTTTGACAAAAACATCCCATAATATGATGTTTTTTTTTGTCATTTCTGGATAGATTAGGCTCTATTATGTATCAACACACTGAAAATGGGACATTTTAAGCATTTTTGTGCGTTTTAAGGAATTTTAAAATTTGACCAATTTTGACAAAAACATCCCATAATATGATGTTTTTCTGTCATTTTTCAAAAGGTTTCACCCTGACCAGTCTCAACAGACTCTAATAAAGCAGACCTGGGAATTTGGTGAATTTTTAAAGTTTTCTACCTTTTGGGGGGAAAAAAACAACATGCTTTATAGTATGACTTCTTTCAAATTTTGGACACGACATAATATGGTGTTTTTCTGTCATTTCTGGATATATTAGGTTATAATATGTATCAACAAAGTTGAATTGGGACATTTTAAGCATTTTTGGGCGCTTTAAGGAATTTTAAAATTTGACCTCTTTTGACAAAAACATCCTATAATATGGTGTTTTTGTGTCATTTCTGGCCATATTATCCTCTAATATGTATCAACAGACACTAATTGGGCTCCTTTAACCATTTTCAGGCATTTTGAAATTTGACCATTTTTGACAAAAAACGACATGCTATAGTATGACTTTTCAAATTTTGGACACGTCATAATATGGTTTCATTCTGTAATTTCTGGCCACATTATACTATAATATGTATCAACGGACACTAATTAGTCCATTTTAAGCATTTTTAGGCATTTTAAAATTTGACCACTTTTGACAAAAATCGACATGCTAAATGATGACTTTTTGTTTTTTCTCCAAATTTTGGTCATCCTAAAATATATTGTTTTTCTGCCATTTCAAGCCTTATTATGATCTAATATGTATATACAAAGTATAATAAGTCCATTTTAAGCATTTTTAGGCATTTTAAAATTTGAGCACTTTTGACAAAAATCGACATGCTATAGTATGACTTTTGTCAAATTTTGGACACGTCACAATATTGTGTTTTTCTGTCATTGCTGGATATATTATGATCTAATATGTATCAACACACTGAAATTGGGACATTTTAAGCATTTTTAGGCATTTTAAGGAATTTTAAAGTTTGACCACTTTTGACAAAAACATCCCAAATATGGTGTTTTTCGGTCCTTTTTCAAAAAGTTTCACCCTGACACGCATCAACAGACTCTAATAAAGCTATCCTGCGAATTTTGAAAACATTTTATGTTTTGGCCCAAAAAAACGACATGCTATAGTATGACTTTTTGAAAATTTGGCCATTTTTAACATGGTGTTTTTATGTCATTTCTGGATAGATTAGGTTCTAATATGTATCAACACACTGAAAATGGGACATTTTAAGCATTTTTAGGCATTTTAAGGAATTTTA
>CAFUXE010001054.1:7337-66408 GCA_903364295.1 Serranus cabrilla
ACATGTGTTTTCTGTGTTATTCTGGCTTTAATCTGCTTTCTTCAAATGTTTGGGTCTTCTATTTTTTTCTGCTGTCTGCTTTTCCCCCTAATTTTTATCAGTGCTTTTATATTTCAATGACTCTGGCTGGTTTGTCCAGAAATTGACTGAAGTAGTGAATTGAATATTCATGGTATATGCACTTTCGCTCCGCAAGCTCGACATCCATTTTAAGAATAACAATAAGAAGGAGGATTTGAATAGAGGTGTAGATAACTGCTGCAGCTGCACTGAGCCTCTCAGTAAAAGGAAGCTTTTCAGAAAATATCCACTCGGCTGTCTGAAAGAAGATCGTGTGCTGCTTTGGGCAGTACGCTGAATGGCTACATATGCTTTATTAACATTTACAATAAGTTCCAGTGAAGCGAAAAATACACTCTACAAGTCAGTCTGTATTTATCTCTTGATATATACAAAAAATATATATATGCAAAAATGGAAATCCCCATCCTTTCTCTTCCTGTTTCAAATATTTGATGACTCATCCTGCATTCAGGGGTGTTTACAAAAATTAATTTAATCAAATGAGACTAGTTAGCCACAGCGGTCAGATTAAATCCCATTTAATCATTTATGTCCCGTAGGTGGTACAGAGCAATAACTAGAGAGATCAGATGACGTGTTTGTTTGGATATCAGTGGGCAAAAACTTTTGTGTGAATTACAAAACAATGTGGCTTTACCGCTCTCTGGTGATCTGCATGTGCTGCTCGCACTGCAGTAACATAAAACTTAAGTTTAATCACCTTTGAAGTTGATACAAGAAATCCAGCAGTTACAGAGCAACATTAAGTTCATTTGGAGTCGTGTTTCTGGCCAATATTCACCGTCTTTTAGCTCTGTTTTTGGTCTTTCTTTGGCCCTTTGGCCACTGAATGCTCCACTATGTTCACCTGCTGGTTGCCAGCTGTTTCTGCCATTGTCATTCATTTGGTGTTGGACAGGAAGTGAGAGAGGATTTATCTGAGCTTTTCACAGCTGCATGCTCTAGCGGTAAGTCCACCCTTCCCCAAAAAAAAGCTTAATAGCTCGTCTATGCAAGGAGAGTTTAGGACCCATATTTACACTTATTTTTAGGTGGCAACCTGTAGTGGCAGCAATGCTAATAAAAGAAGCAAAAGAAGAAGTCAGGGGATCTATGGTGGTGTACAGATATAAAGGAGGACGTCAGGGTGTATGGATACGTCTGTTTGTATTCTGTGCAAAACAAAAAGTAAAAGTTGACCTGTTTACGTTGACTACTTAACTTATATGTATAATATAAGTTACATAACAAACATTATTTAACCTAAACTGCCATCTCTTTTCAAAGAAAACCAAATGGTTTCGTTTGAATTCACCACAGTAACCATGTGTTTAAAACTGCGTGTGATCTGTCTGCCTTTCTAAGCTGATATTTACGTCTCTGTGGTGTTTCGCCTGCAATCTGAGCGTCGTGATGGGGCGACCAAGTGTTCCCAGCTCTGCACCGCCTTAGGAGGTAGTTACAGACATGTTAAATTGGCGGCACTGGTCAGGCGGGATCAATGTAAACTGGCCGGAAATGTGACGTATGCTATTTGTATGACTGACACGGGAAATAAGAAAGGAAGTGGACCGTGTCATCAGAAACTCTCCTCTCAGTCTAGTCCAACAGTAATCAAATCATGTTCAGTAAAATGCAGAAACAACTTTGCTTGAGTCTGTAGAATCTCTACAGCGAGAAACAGCACGACCGGCAGTTTGTCCGCCTTCATTGTTTTGAGTGCACTGCCGTAGCTTATTGTACACATACTGCTGCTGCTCTGTTACGCGGCTCCCTCTCTGTTGTGCTATGCCGGATTGCAATGTGAATGGGCGCCAGGATTACACCGTTGCATATCAGTGTGAAAGTCCTAAAGCGAAACGCAGTCTGAAAAGGGCTAGTATGACGTTTATGGCTAGCCGATGACGCCTCAGGGTCCTGACCATGTGTCTGTGTGTGATGAGTTTGGGTCGAGAAACAGAACAACTTCTTTTTTTTAAGGAACCTTTTTTCACTTTCAGACACTTGAGGACATGTTTAGTCTAAAAACCTGCCAAACATAACCTAAAACAACTTACAACCAGCATACTTTCAATTAAATGACCTGATTTATGACCTCCACTGTTTGCTCCTGGCATCTTGCTGTATTTGTACTGTTTTTATGGGCGGTGGTTATGGGCTTTCTGTGGTTACAGAGATTGTGTGAGATGAGACTGTGAAACAACTCTGTGTCTTCACAGGAGACTGTAACATGAGTCTTAAACTGACTGTCCTTCACAATGTCTCCTTCTGAAATAAACATCAAAACACGTTGTTTGTGTGTTCCTTCTGGAAGGACACATTGAGGCATTTTCTGATCTGACACCTCCATTAGCAGGACAACATCAGTCTTTCAAAATGAATAAGCCTATTTTATGGTGTGACAATGCTATGGTGAGGTTCATGGTCGTGGTTAAAATAAAGGTTATGTTTGTTACTCAGGGGTAAGGATGGGGAACAATCGCTCATGCTTCAGAAAGAACACAGTTCACTGTGGGTTAGAAATGGGAACAAACAGCAGATTTCAGTCTGAAATGGAAGTTTTGTGACAAATACTAGCCTCTACTCCAAGATTTGTGTCTGTAATATGATAAAGCCTTGTCATGGTTTAGCAGCCCAAACACTAAGCCTTTATTTTGATAAATGATAGTGATTTGTTGGTTATGATTACAGCATTTTCAGGCCTCAAACACACGGTTGTTTAGTGCGACCCAAACCCCGGGGTCTGTTCTGTATCTAGACATTATCATTTAACACTGTCTGCTCTGTGCTGTGAATCCACATTACATCAGCCCCTGCCTCTCTGCTCTCTTCGGTTTTCTCCCAAAGATGAGTAAATATCTCATTTGCAGAAATGGTTTCATCATAATGACGCTTTGGCCTCTGCAATATCCGCTTGTCATTTGATGCAAGTGTTTCATTCATCGTAGGAAAGACTTTTTCTGCTTGTAGCATTACCCCTCCCGCCTCCTTTTACTCAATCTCCCCAAAGTGCACAGAGGTGATACTAATAACGCACCTTGTTATGAAAGAAAAAGAAAGCAACAGCCACATGAATCACTCCCGGGTTTAACTCCTGAATGGAAAAGTTATCATGAAGCACAGAGTTTAAGAGTGAACCAATTCTCCTGAAGCTTTGGTGGGATTAGATGATTTGACAGCGAAACACAGAGCAGCAAAGAAAAGCAGTGAGACTTTTCACACGTTGTAATTCTGAAGGAATAACGCAGCATTCTTTAACGCAGCTCTTTATCTCTAAGGCTTTTGCTGAATTGCATGAATAAATGTTTGATAAAATTAAGAAAGCGAAAGGTTAATATACTTTGGATTTAATGTAACACATTATATTCTCTGAACGAACAGATTGTTCTCCCTGAATATTCTCTGTAGTTCGGAGCAGACAGCTAAACAACAGTGTTTGTTGTCGAAGCATTTTCCTGCAGTGACTCAGCAACACATTTTCAGACAGAGCCGCTGTTTTCCGACAATTAGATGAGGCCTGGAAGAGAAGATTAACACAATTAATTACCATGCTGATTGTGTTGGTATTGCATCATAGCACTTCTCAGCCTTTGCTTTACTACGCACATTGGCAGGCCAAGAACACCTGGTTACAAGAGCAGCAGCACCCAGGGGAGCCACACTCATACCAGAGAACTACCCAGTGAAACCAGTCTCTGATTCATTTCCTCTGCATCCCTCAGTTTGCAGTCTGAACAATAAAACCCAATTTTTACATCGATGAACACAAAGATTGGTGACGCATCATACATTGATTCATTTTTTTGTCCCTGCAGAAGAATAACCAAATAAAAACAACATCACACTGACGTATATCCAGAGAAGTTTTAATGTTTAGTGGCATAAAAATATCAATAACAAAGGTCAGAGCTTTGTGTCATCCGATAGAAATGGAAGATCAAAGGGCGTCTGTCAGGATTCACCGATTCACACAAATATTCAGACAAAGTGGCGGCAATTTTCTGGCCACTGCAAGCTGATAAGTGGCAGGTTGTGAAAAACTGGGAAGCTATGAGACAAATATGAGGCTTGTTTAAGACAAGCACACAAATTTGCTTTGACAAAATGCGAAATGTTGCGTTAAAGAAAATGCAAATTGTTTCCATTAACTTGTTTAGTGTGACTAAAAAGAGCGTCTGAAGAGTCTGAAGATGGCAGAATAATGTATCGCTGTAGGCTAATCCATCAGTAAACAGTAGAAGAAGTAGAGATTGCGCAAGAGAGAAAAAAACAACAACAAAAAATCCAACAACACACATGAGAAAACATATAGAGAAGTCTTCACAGACAGTGGAAACAGCTTTTCTTCTTCTTCTTCCTTTTCCGGGAGAGCAGAAACAGCCGATCAGTCCTGTGAGTTAAATCTTCACTACGTCAGAACATGTAAAAAAGCATTTTCATCTCCCGTTTAGCAATTATTTTTTTCAAAAAAGTAAAAAAAACACCACAAGTGAGTGTAAAAGCTTTTTCTCATGCAAATCTTCAAAAAGTGCATACAAATTTGTCAATTGAAACATGACTATATTTCCATTTAATTGCTAATTTAGAATTTTTCTTCCATGTCAACCAGTATTGTTATGATTGGTATCACACACACACATGTTGTGAGGTCACAGCAGCCTCGATCAGGGTAAAATATAACTCATTTGTTCTGTACATGTGCCCACACTTCCAACATCCACTGAAAACAACAATGAGTGAATACACACATGAGGTCACTGTGACACACATCAGACATCACAAACAGGGTGTAAGAGCGTGAGAGTTAGGCTAATAAAGCCTCTCTGTTCTTTTCGTGTCCTTTTTTCAGTGAGTCATCTTCCCTGTCATCTGTTTTTAGACATTAACGACGGCAATGGAAATGAACTGACGGTTATGACATGGTGAGAGTTGCATTCAGACACTCCAGATTTGCTTTTATGGCTCGCTGGTGAACATCCATTAGACTTTGGTCAGGAGCAGGTTATCTCTGTACGGTACACAGAGGGAGGTGGATAAATAAAGCATCAGTACAGTGGGACAGTACAGAGCAGCAGAGCTGAACAAGCTGACAGATGATTTATATTAGACACGTGTGAGTGGTGGTTGTTTTTTTATTCTGTTTTTTAGCAAATGCTCACTTTTAATTGTTCTGTGTAGCGTGTTTGGCTGTTTTTGTTATTCTCTTGAAGCCAATTTAGACAAAAACATAATTATAATCAAGAAAGAAATTGCTGAAAAAAAGGTGTGAGACGTTTTGCTGGATATCCAAGACAGAAAATACAAGTCTATTAACTTCCAGTGGTAAGTGTCAAAGCAAAGCATTATTAGCATTTTAGAATTCAAATGATACAACATCAGCTTTTTTATTGCTCTCTCAAACATCAGCCTTTTGCTGTACTCAGTTCATCTGTGTGGGATCCCGCATATGTTCAATGTCAGTCAGTGCAATTCAAAGGTAACATATTCAAACTTTACAGTATTTTATTTGCACAAAGATAGTAATAATTCCAATACATCTACTTCAATGAATATAATATATTCCTGTTTTTGTGTGATCCGTCCAGCTCCACGCCTGCTTCTCATTGTTCCTAATAACTAAGGCCAATAGAGGGCGCTGTCAACGATAACTGTTAATAAAGCAGCTGATAACAACCAGCTGGACCTACTAGAAGGTAAAGCCCCTACTTGCCCATATTTTATGGGGTGATAACCACTAATAAATGCCCAATTGAAAAGTTTGATAATTACCAAATTGACTAAATATTAACGTCTCTCTTGTCGGCAGAAAGATGCAATGCTGACATTATTTTAGTGAGACTGTGCTGACAGCCTGAACTCTACACTACACGAAGCTATGTGGTTTGAGACAAGTACTTTTGTTGTTTACTTGGAGAACTCCTCCAAACTGCATTGGGCAAAGGCCAAAGATGTTGAAACAAAACAAAACAACATTGCATCTCTGCTGCACCAGACAGTCAGATCTGCTCAGTAGGAAAGTTGGAATAGCTGCAAGTATAAAATATATTCTGCCTTTGTTGATTTCTTTAAGTTATGAGCAATCTCTGCGGTTTCAAGGAGGAATGTGTACAGGGGCGCTGTACGGAAACCAAAGGGCAACAAAAAGTATTTTTCCCACAACGTGACAAATGCCTGCTGAAGAAAAATAAACCACTTAGTTCAAAATGTTAAAAAAATAACCCCCAAAGGCAACCTTTCGCAATGATTGCACCACCGCAATGAGAACCTTTTGGCTCTTTCACTTACTCTCTGGTCACTTCTGTGTTAACAAACTTCTGGTGACCCCGGAGCCTGTGACATACAGTAACTGACACATACAATCTTTTCCATCATCTTTTACGTGCAGCTGACAGATTCTCGTGTCAGAAGCAGCGCGTCGATATTACGGCCTCGGTGTAGGAGACTCCAAATGTCACACCAGAATTCCAGCCATACATCAACGGGAGCACATAGATGTTTTGAGGTTGTGAGGAAACGGCTTCGAGCGATTGGAGAGTTTGGACTGAGAGACAGCAGCGGCCCATCACCACCTTGAGATCGAGTAAAGTAAATGCTCCTCGACATCGGCGGCGGCGTGTGTGCCTCACAGCTGAAAGTTTTCTCCAAGCCACCGAGCAGACATTTAGAGAGGACTAAACCTAATAAAGCCTGAGCTGTGAGGTATGCCATTTGTCAGCTGCAGAGTGTTTCATTACCACAGGATGCTTTATCTGCCCTCGGCATCACTCATATGCATGTGAACCAAACCTGCCAGCGGGCACGTAATCAGGGGAATGGAGATGAATATTCAAAGGAGGGGAGAGGGAAAGCCTTTTATTGACACATCAAGTCTTTTCTGGAAATGACTGTTATTATTTAAAGGTAGATTTGAATCAATAACGCTTTGACATTAAGCTTTGCAGGGTTTTATTGTGTTTAAATAATGGCCTGCGAAAGTGAGAGATGATTTGGAGCAAATGAAAGCGCACTCGTGGTTGGAGTTGTATGAAAACTGGGCTTTCATTAGATAAAAAAGTTGGATGAAAGCTTCTCTCATCTGAGCTAAACTTACCGAGTTTACAAAGTTACTGTTCTCACCTCTGACTTTAATCATCCATCAACAGTTTTATGACAACTTGATTTCCTGTTTTGCATAACAAGCTTTTTTTCTGCCTCAGGGTTCACCTGATAAGTCTCGTTTTCTCCTGCTCGCCTCCTAACGCTGGCTGACTCAGTCCTGGGAATTTCTGGGAGGCAGCCTCTTCCTTTGCCCATCGATTTTCTGCAGCAGCTTGTGGGCTAATTGCCCTTATCAAAATCATGACCTGCTAAATGATTGCCGCCTTTAATCGCCTGCACCCTCGCCAGCAGCTACTGACATTTAGTACAATTAATTAATGCAAAGACAACAGGGGGTTGGGATCTGCTCCGCCTGGCAAAGATGGCAGCTTTGGTTATTAAACACGGCCAGGCGAAAGGGGCTGGCAGTTGATATCTCACTATCAGAGAGGCCTGGCTGAAGTCCTGGAGAAGCTAAATTAAACAGCCCTTTTCCAATATTATCAGCCCATTAAATGCTCATTTATTATCACCACATTCTGATGCTTCGGATGGGGACAACTGCACCTATACTGGCAGCCAGGAGGTGCATATTCAGTGTTTCAGTTTCGCCCAACACGTCACGGTTGGGTTTAGAAATAGTTAATGATTTGGGTTAAAATACAATTTCTTTGACCCATCCATCCACCCTGACCTCCTCCCCTGAACAGGTTTATATATCTCCTGAGAAAATATTTGAAGCAAAATTCATGTGATATTCTACGAAATAAAACATGTGAAGATCACTGTTTTTAAAACATTGCAAAAACATAACGATGACAACATAATAGCAAGTTATGGTTGCTGTTGTAAAAATTCAGCTTTAGTGATGGTATTCATGACTCCCAGTGTTGCTTTTTATAGGAATCACTAAAAACATTCAGGAGAACAGGGTCGGACACTGTTGCTCTGACCTCGCTTCCTCCCTTTTTTCCCTCCTTTCTCTATAATCACTATGACCAATAATGATCAGAGAAAAAATTCACAGCTAATGTGAAAATATCCCTCTGACCTGAAAGTGTGTGAGGGAAAGAAATGAAAAACAGCTGAAGAGCGAAAGAAGAAAAACTCCACAGATATGAGTGAATAGATACAGTTCACTGGGGAAATTAATATGACTGTTCCGCCTTAACATTACAGCCACGGCTCTGACACTGATGCTCTGCAGAAACGTGTGGTGAGGGGAAAAAATAGTCACAAAATTAGAACAGCAGCTGAAAAACCTGCAAAACCCAGTTTAATTGAAGACTGTTTCAAATGTTGAACAGGTGTAATTAGTGATAAATGCTTCGCCGCTTTTGTGTTTGTTTCGCCGCGTTCTGGCTGTGTTTGCTCCTGCTGCTCTCCATCTGTCATAAACAAACATGTTTTCCCCTCAGGTGTAAGTGGCCTCTCAGGTTATTTGTATGTGTGTTAGCCGTCTTCTGCTGCTCCTTTTATTCTGTTCTGCTGGTATTTGTGCTCCTGATCCGTTTTTACTGGTTTGCCAGTTTCTAGCCTCATTGCTTCATCTGCTGCTCGTGCGGCGCTCTTTCTGCTCCACTGTCCCCTTCTGCCTCTGCAGAGTGTTTTATTGGCCTTTTATTTGAATCCCAACATGCTTCCCCACCATGAAGAGGCTCTTTTCCTCCCCAGGCAATCTTTATCAAATAACTGTTTGCTTTTTAATCTACTTCCCTGTATGCTTGAAACTTTCCAAATGTCTCACAGTGAAAACAAATGCTGAACTCACATCTGCCACTCTTCTCTAGACAGGTGTTATAACCCACACGAATGCACTGTCAGGGCTTCTACTGCACAGTGCCAAGCTACATATTCAACACAGATGCTGTTATAGTTTGACTGCCACATTCAGCCCAGATGCTGTCAAAGTTGGACTGCCAACAGAAAGATGTAATCATACGCCATGTTGCATCTTGTATTTCTCTGAGCTCTCGTTGTCTTGCACTGCTAACCAAGGAGCAGCCCATCCCGCACCTATTCCACAGGAGAGGGAGACAATCCTGCACTGAATGTTCCCATAACACAAAACTCATAAAATCACAGGTTGCCAAATGATTTCTTGTCATGGCTGAAAAGAAGGCGAGACGAGGGCACAGTTTCAATTTTAGAAAAAGAAGAAAGAATCCCTGTGTGGTGCACAATTGCAATAAAGCAAAAATGAGATGGATACATCTGTAAAGTTGCAGGGAACAATTCTTTAAAGTCAATACAGCAAACAAAAATAATGCACCAAACAGCATACTGTGTGTAGGTTGATACAGCGCTGAACAGAATCCCAGGAAGACAGCAAGCCTATAAACAAAAAACAAGAATTAATCAGCAGAACTCTGCGAGCTGCCTCCAGGGGCAACAATGTCAAAACCATTACAGCTCTTAACTTTAAAGAAGCCGATCAATAGTGGAGCTGAGGGTTTACAATTTGTTCTGATGGTGGTTAGTCAGTGAAAATTCTAACAAATGCGCTCAAAAACATTTCACAGAGATGCTGCAAAAGCTACGGTCCTGAGAGATTTAGTAAAATCAAGCCCCTTTTCAAGTCAATAATCTAATAATCTCTCATTTCTTCTCACCTGGATTATATAACGCACTTTACTAGTCAGTCAGACTTCATTCATTCATTATCCTTAACCGCTGTATCTGAACAAATTGTGCCATATAGCCCAGATTTTACAGTCAGCGCACTGGTTACCAGCTGAATATAACATTTTACTTTTTATCCTCCAAACCAAAGGACCTCATACTGTATGTAATTTGTTCCTACCCTCAAATAGAAGCCACAGGAGCATTTCCAACATTAGAGCGTTAAACGTTTACAGAGATCAACACATCCTCATACGTGAACATAACAGTTGCAAATTTTAAACATTAATGTTATGAAAGGCTGCAGTTTTGTTAAATATCAACAACAAAACTACTTCCCTAAGGTAAGGGCGAACCTCACCACCCTCACTGTTCATGCAACTGGGAATTTAGCTACAGGGACCAAAACAGTTTTTTGTACCAGGCTATGAAAAATGTTTAATTCTGCTGTAGAGTTGGGCTTTTTAACATTGGGGTCCATGGGGATTGACTCCCTTTTGGAGCCAGCCTCAAGTGGCCATTTGAGAAACTGCAGTTTCTGGCAATTGTGTGTTGGCTTCACTTATCAGACCTGGAGTTTTCCCCTTTGTGTAAATACGCAACAGTTCGCTAACACAGTCGCCATAACAACTATACAATGGGATAATACCTCGCTGTTGCCCCAGGTGCAAAACGATATCAGTTAAAGCAATTTTAATATGTTAGCCTGAGGGTAATGTGGGACTGAGCAAAGCTTTATATCATGACAGAAATCTGCTCGTTAGGGTTCCTCTTTAAATAAAGTAATTTTGATTTGATTTTTATTTGTTGTATACTAGTGGAAAAGAGCCCTGAGGTTTAATCAAAACATAAGGGAATCAGGCCATAATGCTTTGAGATATCTTGTGTTGATATCTAATTGTTGATCGGGGGAAATCTTAACTTCACAGTAAATAACACGAGAAAACATTAGCGACTCACAAATTAAATTAGGAATCATCGTCCGGAGACCATAAATATCCAGAAAATGATGGAAAGCAGTTTCTGTTGCATGGTTTCACCAACTTAGGAATGATTGACAGAATGGTTCAAAGGAATAATAAATGCTTCATGCAACACAGTACATGAGGATCACATAGCATCACAAAATACAGTATCTGCTGTATATCTGATCAAATTTTGTCCAAGGCCAGCCATCTTAACTGTACGTTTGATGTTTTATTGCAGCGTCTTTGATGTTCTTGCCCCCCGCCTCGCAACTAACTTAAGAGCTCTCAAAACCTGATGGAAATGTTTTTATTTTTTGCCCCCCCAAAGCAAGGTCTGGAGGAGAGCCGCTGCAGTGGGCTACAAAACATCTGAGGAAGAATCCTCACAAGTGAACTGGAAAATGAAAGCAATTCCAGTCCAGCAGACACACTGTAAACTATGCCTGTGCTTTAACCCTGATCTCTAATGTGTTCTTCAGAATCAAAAGTCTATCTAAAAACAAACAGGAAGTGACTTTATACCCTACTATAAAAGTCGTACAAAGGATTTTGATTCACAAAACTGTTGAGAAAAAACAGATTGGAAAAATACTGATCTTATAAATAATGAAAACTAAACGGAAATCAAAACGTTGAGTTTTGTATTGAGTTTGTATTGTATTGAGTATTGAGGATTTGCAGGAGTTTTTATCTGTGGGTGGTTTAATACAGTTTTGGTTTGATTTCAATGGCTTGTGGCCAATGAATGGAGTCGGATATGTTTTAGGAGTTGTTGGAGACCAAAAAGACAGCCAAAGGCTGAGTGTGATATTGAACTGATATTTGTCAGGTCCCCAGTACGATGGGATGGGATGGTGCTATTTTTTTCTGGAGGACTAGAATTGTTTGCCAATAAGTTAACAAGTTGATGTGCTGAAGGATAATTGCTGTGAGTTGGAGGGAGATTTATTAATGCAGCCTTAAAGACCAAAGCAATTTGTTTCCTTGCTGCATGTGGACCCTGCCTACATGACTTAGCTAACAATGTGTCCTCAGAAACCTTCACAGCTTTAAAACTGGAAACATTTCATGTTGTTCAGCAGCAGTTCTGATTAAATTACCCAGGGATACATGGGACAAGGACCGGGGGCAGAGTGACTGCTGCAGGTGTGCTTGATGTTTTGTATCAAATGTGTGTGGCAGAATTTCCACAATGTTTAGTCCACATTGAATCAGATAGATGGCTCCCGTGTGGTTCAATATGTCCAATACGGCCTTGCTGCGGATTGCTGACAGCAACAGAGGAGGCATCCAACAGCCTTTTAATTATGTCGATACATCTGCCTTAGGACTCTCTCGTTATTTCGGCCCTCTTTTCAAACTCTTAAATGCTTGTAAAACATGATAATACCTGTAAGGTTTTTACACCAGCATTCAGTTGCTTTTGGCTGTGATAAATGTGACACCAATTCCACTTAAAACCTGACCTATGCGACGCCACAGAATCTTGTTGTTGAAACTGCAATGATTTTGCCATATTGATGGAAACAAAGGCATGCAATTGTGAACAAAGGTTTATGTTTTTCCTTTTTTTTTTGGAATCAATGCATGTCTGCTCGGAAAAAAAGGAAGGACACGTAAACATCTCTACTGGCAGAACAATGATGACTGATGAATTCAGGTCAGGGAAGAAGTTCCTTCATATATCAGAAGGAAAAGAAAAACAAAACAAAACAACAGCCAGCCTTTCTGCTCATTGAGGACACTTATGCAACAATTTGCATCTGGCTTTTCAAAACAACACTTCGGCACTGTAATGTTGAAAACAATACAACTCTGTTAAAACACTGACAGGAAAGAGGTTTTTAATACCCCTTTTGGACCAAAGCAGTTCTGGGGCCGGTTCGGTTCCCAGTTGGTTCAACTTCCGAACCGGTTCCGAACCTGTTTGCTTTTCCACACGATCCAGAGACGCATCGTTACGTCACTGTATACGTCTGTATAAGCCTCTGCTCTCTCAGTAACTATAATAACAACAATGGCAGACTAGATCGTCTCCTTAAAAAAATAGCTACTGACTTTGCAAGCCAGCACTGGCATCCAAATAGGACTGGTACAACACATTTGTGCTGCTGGTCTTCATCCCTATGGACGGAGATTACATTGTTATTAACACTGAACATAAGATGTTAATGTTGGACTTTGTTGTAAACTAACGCTAGCCCGCTAATGCTAGCCCGCTAGCACTAGCCCCTAACAATAACATTGCATTCAAACAAATAAAATAAAATGAATAACACATAGCCCCTGACGTAAGTGGTTCTTGGTTCAAGACCAGCAAAGAGTTGGTGACGCTCTGGAACCAGTTTTCCTGTCCGAGAGCCGGTTCTTTGGTTCAACATCATGCTCAGGCCCTGAACCGGCCCTGGAACTGCTTTGCTCGAAAAGGGGTAAAAATTAGGTACCAGTGTTGAGGTAACACTCATAATGATATATAATTTATGCATTTTACTTTTCAATCACAAATAACCACATTTTCATTTCTAAATAAAGCTATGTAGCATTAAGTTTGTTTTTTCTTTTTTACTGACATGAAAGATGGTGTCCTTAACAGACTGGTGGAAAACCCTGTTGTGACCAGCAAGTGGGTCAACGCCACAGGTCTGCGGGGAAAAGCCTTTTTCCCAGAATGCCTTGAATCGATCTTTGAGGAGCAGAGCAGGTGGGGGTAGGGATCAGAGAGACTGTGGACGCAGGAGGAGTGGGAAAAAAACAGGTTCATCATGGTTTCATATACCCAGAGAGAAAGTGAGCATGAATGCCTCTCACGTAGCCCAGTGCTCTGCTCTCGCTCTGCCAGCTCTGCAGAGCACAAAATGGGCCGATCACAGCATAATGAGCTTGTTGTGGTCAGAGAAGAGCCGTGCCTCAGCGAGGTGAAGATCAGAGGAGAGGCTCCGAAACAATGCAGGGCCATTGTGAGCTGTGGGTGGTGCAGGTACAGTATAGGAAATAAAGAACGTGTCTGGACTAACGATTGTCTTTTGGTGTTAAGTTACACTCTGTAGGAAGGAGAAAGTTTGAGAGAGCAGGACTTTTTAGGATTGCTGTCACTCATGAAGCCAAGTACAATCCTGATTCCTAAAAAGTTGCTGTGCAAGACTTGAACAAAATCAGAGGTCGGTTACGCCTAAGAAAAGATCAAATAAAATAACTATGCTACGCAGTTACGCATGTGTCTAAGTGTGTGTCATTGTTGTGTTATTATGGATCCCCCTGCTGTTCTGAACAAGTCACGGCCTGCAACGCTATGATTGGTCAGCGCAGTGCCTTACGTCCTGCATCACACAGTCATGTCACTTCCTTGGGTCTTCTTATCTTTGCCTTAGAAACAGCTAGCAAAATGCAACCATAGCATGTGTAAGTAGTTGTTTTTTAACCACGATTAAACCTACATGAGACCTCACGTAGCTTTAAGTTTACTCTAACCCTAAAGTTACCATCACCAGCTTTGCTAACTAACCAGATCAACAACAAAACAACAAAAATGTTTCCACCGCATGGCGGGCAGCCGAACCCTTTTTATATACACTTTTTAATGTTAACGTTAAGCCACCTGACCAATCATAGCTTTGCAAGGTGAGTCTTGCAGAGGGATCTGTAATATTAAGGATTAATAATCACTGTTATAAGCAAATAATGGAACCTGTGATTCAGTTAAAGTAATTCAACATTGACGTTTAGTTTCACACGTGAAAAAAACTGCAGTCTCCTTGGTGATATTCTCATTTTGTCTGACCTATCCGTCCACCCCCACCTCCTCTTTATGCGGACTTTGTCGCTCTTCTATACTAAGTCACCTGACTTCCTCCTTTGCTCCCGTCATAACTACTACAACCACCCAACAACAAACGTGAATATGGGTTTTAATAAATGCACGGATGACTTAAACCCCCCTGAAAACACTTGGATTTACTAGAGCTGGTATTGTTCCAGGGATATTGTGAAAAACAGAAGATAATAAGAGGAATTTCTTGCTCTGCTAGCACATTATGTAAAGAATATGAAAGGACAATAACAGAAACTAATAACTGACAAACACAATGAATGTAGAATTTTACAATGACAGAAAAACCTTCACCTCAAATGTCATACGCTGTACATTGTATAGCATAGATTTTTCTATTAGTACAATCTGTAGATCATCAGTAGGTGGTTACACAAAATTAATTTTTCGATTCTATTCTTTATGATTTCCTATTTAAGAAACGTGAGATGAATCTCTTTATTCATCACATTTTGCTGTCAGGAAACAAAGAAAGCAATCAAAATAAATATTTCAATGCATATTTCACACAGCTCACAGTAAAGAGCTGTGTGTAGGCCAGCCGTGTGTTCATTGAGAAGGCGTTGAGTAATTCCCATTATGCTTGGGATGGTACGCCTCTCACCTACTGAAGTACGGTGAAATGGAGGGCTTCTTTTCTTCCATCTACCCTCCTGAGGATGAGAGGTGGGCTGCGTGGCTTTCTGCCAGCAAAACCTGTTCAGGCAACACCTCTGATTTCACACACATGGATTTATAAAAACATATATTCTGCGTGTGGGAGGAGTATGCAGTAGATGTATGGAGTGTATATGGGATGTGAAGGAAGATCATTTGGAAGAAAATGTGGTTAACTCACTCTTTCATATCGTAGGGCTTCCACACATGGTCACACACTGGTGTCTCCTCTCTACACATTTACATAATGATAAAGATAATGATGCATAATTTTTTTAATACTCCTCTCACGCTGCAATTTATCATTCCCGAGCCAGTTTTCTGGAACTTTGGACAACATGAAAATAAAGTCTAAATGGTTTAAGTGTTGTTGAAAACGTGTTTTTGTTTCTCTCTGTCTCTGTCATCTCACACACTTATCATTACTGTTGAGTACACTTGAACATTTTGTTTTCAGCTCATGAAAACTTAATTCACCCGTGGTCAACCGGAGAGAGAACAGTGACTGAATGACAACGTGTAAAGACATTGGTAAAGCGCTGGAACTTTCGCTCTGGATTAACCCTGCATTAGGAGTCTATTCTCTCACTAAAGCTGAGCAGTAATGAGATGTGTGGCTCTGTGTGACACGTGGTGACTCCAGCACTGCTATCAATCTCAGCAGCTGACACTGGGTCAATATTCAGATTTACTTACTTGACTCTTTCAAATTTACTTGACTTAGAAATCTTTTTACTGTTCTCAAAAGCATTAATTTGACATATTCCATCTCTCTGATATTAAACGGTGTATGTGTTCGTATTGTATGGTAGGCGGGTCTATACAGCAGCACTAAGCAGGCGTAACACAGGCGGATGATCACGGTGATCGATGATCATGGAGGATGATTGATGGCAGTTTACGTTATCTCATTCTAACAGCTGAGAAACTCACATTTGTCTCGAGATCTCTGTGTCCTCTGCACTGACTTTGCAAGTTTCAGACCTTTTGAAATGCTCTGGCAGTTTATTATCAGCCTGACGACAAAATGACGTGAAATGACCATGACTTCTTCACACTGAATTCCATGGAAACAATGCCGATGAAAAGTGAATGGGGATCCTTTTACGTGCTGGGCAAACATATTCCCTGGACTAACAATATCAGTCAGTGACATAATAGTAATGATTGACGACAACGCAGAGTTTGAATGGCGGATGAAATACTGGGGGTGGGAGGGAGGAGTCGAACAGACGTCGGTCATGTGGGAAAATAAACGTAAACGACTAGTTATGTAACATGATTTTCATGGCTCACTGTTTATGAATGATGTTTTTTATGTAACATTTGTTGTTTACGTGACTTCTGTGGCTCACTTAAACCGTGTTACTACTTCAGTTAAGGCATTTCTGTCACTTACTGTTTTACTTTTAAAACTTTAACCGTGAACCGTACCGGTATGAATATTGACGTCTGCTATTTATAGAACGTTTTGTTTTTACAAAATTTCGTGAAATGATCATGACTTCTTGTTCTTCTTGTTATTTATATATTTAACCATTTGCAATGGAGCAAATGACTCCCCGTCATGCCAAGGAGGTCCCTTCTAGTAATAAACCCACTGAGATTTAACCAACACATCCTCATTCCTAAATGACAGAACAGGCCGTTTACAAGTTACTCTTGTTTCTCACAGTACATGAACAGCGGCCTCCTGGGTCAAAGTCCTGTGTTTGTTTGCCCCATTCAACCACTCCTAACCTCCTCCCTCCACTATCACTTCCTCCTTTGCTGCCGGCATAAGTACAACTTACCACTAGAGGTCGCAACTGAACAACAAACCCTTTCTTGCAGAGTGTATCTACAGGTGAACAGCGTGGATTTAACCCAGACTGCAGTTCCGCTCAGCTCTGTGTAGGGTTTTAGGGTCGAACAGCTAATTGTTTGGTTTTGCAGATTGCAACTTTTGGTTTAGTCTCCCAATTGTCATTTCAGCAAAAAACTCTAAATCCCGCTGTAGGCTACACTACATGCTAAAGATCAAGACACAGTTTGTGACTGGCTGGCTGCTCAATGTTTCACTGTGTTCCCCAGAGTCAGATATTTCTCTCTTTTGATGGACAAAGTAGTTCTTGTCAGAGTACTACTGAAACACTGGAATCTGTTCATTCAAAAAACAGTTCATAACATTTATTACCAGAATCCCTCAGTGCTTGACTGGAGCTCAGACCGTAAGCAGTCCCAGCTGCCGAATCGAAACGTGTATGAATGTTCAGTTCAGTTGGGGAACTGTGAACGGAGAAGTTGGCTTGACAAAGACACAATTTGCAAACTGAAAGCTATCACAGAGAACATGTGCATGTTCTTGACACCTAAAATTACTTTGAGACTTCAAGACATGAAACTGAGGGAGAGTGAGCGACTCAGAAACTGTCTATCCTCCACTGACTGTGTGGTGCGTTCAGTGAACTGATCACTGAATAAGCACTCTTCCCTCGCTGTGAAAGGATGTGAAAGCCTCAGAGAGGCTAAGCCACTTGTTGTATGTTTCACCTCAAATGGGAGACTATGAAACACACAGACACACACAACGGTGATGAATCACTTCTATCAACCAGTCCCCAATCAGCCGTCTATTTGCTGCCATTCCTTCCATGAATGAATGACATGAATCACTCACTCAGCGAGTCTCTTCACATTGACAAGTAACTGAGAGCTTCGGTTCAGTTAATTCACCCAACAGACTTGTTGCAAACGACACAACACTATTTCCCTCAGGAGTTGGTGAAGACCAAAACAGAGCTAAAAGAGAGTGAAGATGGGTGACACAGACACAACCCCAATGAATGTTATGTTTGTATTTGCTGGATGTTTAAATAGTGGTGTCTCCATTACAGTTTATAAAGTATGTTACACTAGATAGTTTTGAAAGTTATATTACGTGGGTCATGTAAAAATCTTGTTCTGCTGATCCTAAGTGGCCAAAAATCCACAAATTCTGCTTTAAATGTATTTGCTTCACTCATTTTATAAATGTTCTTCAATCTTTGACTAGGCTCTGATGTTAAAACTGCTTATCACTGATTCTTTATGTGCTGTGTGCCGACTCTTTAACATCTTGCCATTGGCTTAATAATAAATAATAATCAATGTGATCAGTCAAATCACTTACGTTGCATGTTATAACGTTACATACTGCATATTAAATGAACTCTGGCTTAAAAAGTTTAAGCAGAGATTGCAGTGTTTTGTTTTAAATTTTGTTTTCTGAATTACTTTAGAACTTGTCCTTGACTGCTGTGATGAGTTTCTACAAGCATTACTTTTAAGACATAGTGATATAATGCGAGGAAAATATCTGAATTACAGTAAACAAGGTTTTGTCACATCCACAGATTAAATTGGCCTTTGATGGGTAATGTCAGAAGCTTTATAGTAACTCTGAAAACACATAATAAAAAGCATGCATAAACAGCAAATATCCTGGGTTTAAGTAAAAGGGTTTGAAACCAAGAGTGGGAGAGCTGGAGGTGAATGAATGAACAAACACAAACTTTCCTCTCTGAAAGCTGCTGTTGTGTCCTGTGACTTTTCACTTTTCTTTTTAAGTCTTGTTTGAAACCATCACAAACATACTTTTGTTTTAACCCAAACCACAATTGATTCCTCACCTTAACCAAGTCCACGTAGTTTTGTTACCTAAAAATAACCAAGTGAAAGCGAATCAAGAGTGTTGAAGTCTGTCTGACTGCACTGCACGCCCTGAACTGATACTAAATATGTTTCCCCCTTAGCACTAAGAAGTGACACCAAGCATTCATATGTGACAAGTTGGCAAATTTTATGACAATCCATCCAATAGTTGTCGAGACAAATGTCAACCTCATAAGGCAGTCGAGAGAAAGTAATAGGATTCCTAAAGTCATTAGGAGACAACCTCCGGAAACTATCTGTACAAATTGTTGCCAATCCTTGAGTCTGGACCAAAGTAGTGACGCAACCATGAGACGAATATAAGAGCTACAATTCATCTTCTCTCACAAACCCTTTCACTATTTTCTGCCACATCTTAGCGAGAGAGGACTTGACCCCTTTACTATTCCAAGGAATCATTTACACGTAGTGTTACTGCATGTATGGAGTGCTGTTATCCTCTTCATGCTTAATGTTCTAGCTCGCATGTGCTCTGACATCTAACAATCATGCAAGGTCAAAACGGCCGCCATGGAAACCTCATGAGTCCTGTAGAGGGGACGCGATTGATATACATTCACAGTGGCTCCTTTAAAGAGTTGAAAGGTTAAGTGGCTGTAAATATGGAATATTGGTGAGATTTCACGAGTCTCCTTCTTATGTGTACCAGATCCAATGATGCATATATGAGTTCATGCCAAACTCCTCCGTAACGTTGTTAACCTTTAAACGGAGAAGCCGAGCTGCGCTGTAAGAGGGAAACTCATGGCCTTGAGCTGATCCGTCTCGCACACTTTATACTGAAACCCTGCCAGGCACTGCAGACAAACCCATTTCCCAAATTGTCTCCTCTATCTGCTGTGCAGTTTCCCTGTTTAAAAAGCGGCTCATGCGAGAGAGCAGTCTATCTCTCTCTCCGTCTCCTACACTGTGGAAAAATTGAATTATCAGGAATAAAGAATGGCGTTAACACTCAGATGAATCAAAGTTAGTCTCGAAGTGAATGCACAAAGAGGTAACCGGAGACTTTTACTGCACGACTCGGCCTGGAGGAGTATTTCCATACCTCCCTCACTATGGTTATGGTAGATGGTTACCATGACAATGAAGCACTTTTGAGGGATAAATGAGCGAGAGCCCCCCACACCGATGAGATGAATTCTTTTGATTCATTTTGTTGCTGCGTGAGGAGGAAGAAAAATGTTTAATTTGCAATCATGATGACATACTGTAGCTTCAGAGGATTCTATGCATACAGAGACACGTTTTCTAAACGAGTTTTTGTTGCAATTAATTATGACGTGTTTTCTTGCTTTGTTCTGGTTGCTTTTTGTTCTATTCTTTCATCTGCATCCTGTTAAAAACTATAAACTAATAAAAACTGATGAACTACATCTTGCCGTATTTAACAAGAGGAATTTAAATTATTTAAAGCTGCACTAATCAATAGTTTTACATCCGATATATGCCACATTTTCCCAATTCTGCGCGCAGCTCTTCCTTATTTGCTACTAAGGGAATCCTGATTAGCTTCTCTCCCTCTGCAAAGAAATTAGCAGCTACGCTGTGAAACATGGACTCTACCCGGGGTGAAGTGTTATTACAGTTAGCCTAGCAGTTAAAAAACAGGCTCAGAAGTGAACGACATGCTGAATGATTCCCTGTTTCTGTGTTAAACCGGAGAATATTAGGTTCTTGATGCTGTTTTTGGAAGTAATATAATGTTGATCCGCTGCATGGGTAGTAATGTGTAGTCACCATTGCACCAGCCTTTTAAATGCTATATTTCATATGCTAACAGATTTTTTCAACAAATAAGTGTTGTGTGATTTAATTTGTCGATGTGAAGAGTTGTTCATTTGGATTTTGAAAGAATAAACAGATCAATATTTGGAAACGGATGATTACTTTTAAGTGTTTAATATGAGAACAGTATTTGGTTTGGTAGAATGAATGACCCAAAAACAATCTAATACTGCTTTAACAAATGGTTCCCAACATTTTCTCCAGCAAAAGAGAAACTCTTTAGCTGCTGAACACGTTGGTGGTGATTGTAGGCAGCGGTGCACTTTGTTTCCCACTGCTGGCCCCCCTGATCTCTTGGGAGAGAACAGTCTGCTTGAGGACTGAGAAAAATGAGATACTGAACAAATGGGTTACAGGAAAACCATCTACCAGGATGAGGATGGGGGGAGCAAGAAAAGGAAAAATAATTGGAGATAGAAAGAGTGTGAGAAGGAGAGAGAGAGAGAAAGGTAGGAAAGCATCTTCAGTGTGCCATCAGGTGTAATTTCTGTTCTCTCGCAAAAATGTCAAAAGATTGAGAGGACAGCAGGCAAGATGAATAGCTTCAACCTGTGTGTGTGAGAGAATGGATGATGGGAGACAGAGATGAAAGAAAAATGTGGGGAAGAGAGGGAGATACTCTGGCGGAGTGGACTGCTTGTAAGTGGGTGAGAAAAAGGGGGGAAAGCCAAAACACAAAAGGAAAAAGACACAGGAAGACTCAGACTGTGCAGGAAGAAAAATGGACGAAAAGCCTGTGGGCTAATAGTCACCACATTAGCCGGCCATCATCCACCTCGGCTGACCACACAAGTCTCTCCACGGGAGCTGTCATTAAACCCTCCCTACAGGTGTCCGGGTGAGTGATTTTAACCAGTGTAAACAGAGCAAGATTAATGGTGCGAAATAGCACACAAGGGCCACCGAGCTGGTGGTGCAACGGTGACCGTGTCAATGAAAAGGTTATTAATGTTTGGGTAGGTGCAGGCAGTGTCTCTGTTGCTCTGGTACTCTGTGTTTTTCCTGTTGTAATGTTCTCCTGATAACGCATGGACACGTGTGTGTTACCATGTGATTTATTAGGAATAAAGCCAGGAGGCTTAAAGAACATTGTAAATGCAAGTAAATGATTTATAAAACATTACAAGCAGACGTCTCATTCAGACACATATTTCTCTGTAAATTTTGTGTGATTTTATAAAAGCAGGAGAACCAAAGAAGGAAAAAGCCGTTGTTGTAGTAAAATTAATCGAAACACTTTATCATTGTTCCCTTCCACAAACCTCCAGATTTGACAGCAGTGGTCCAGCTCGGGCCGATGTGTCCAAATCAATAGCAAATTTAGGATGTCTGTGCCCAGCCTGAAGCTCATTACATGGGCCAGTGTTATTTACCAGCTCTGGGCTGCCTCCTCCTCCATTCCTCCATTCCTCTCACTGTCCTCGTCCTCCTCCTCCTCCTCTACCTCGTGTTCCAGGATAGTATTTCATACAAATACTCCACCACACAGTACAACCTGCTCCCACTCAGTGTCACCAGGAGACGGTTCCTCCAGAATCCGGAGCCAACCAGCCAGCACTCCCAAATTAGACATGTTATTGTCAAGATGTCCACTTCTGTTTCCACAAACTAAGATGTCAATGTTCCCAGAACATTAAGGTAAAAACACATTTATTTTTAAACAAGTTTCACATGAAGTGAAATATTTGAATGGTTTCATTCTTTATATAACCTGGCAGAAAGGTGAGATAGGACTAAAATGAAGGATTGTGGAAAAGGGACACATGGCTGTGAAATCAGCAGTGGCACAATCAAGTGTGAGACAGCAAAGCAGCACATCAACCCAAGAACAATTTAAAACTGAGTCCCAGAACGAGCCGTGCAGTCAGCATGCAGCAAAGTCACATCTGAGACGCCTGAGTGATACAGACCCTGACTCAACAAGCTCCTCACTTGCTAGAAATGTATTTGGACATCTACCTGTTTAAAGGCACAGCACTCTGCAGGCTGTTCTCTTGAACAGTTCATCGCTTTCCTACGAAAAGTAATCACTGAATTTTGTAGCTATCCCACAAAGCACAAATGTGGCACAAATCCAAGACACAACCCTGATAAAAGGACTTCAGTCCTTTGGTCCAATAACATTTAGAAGCATCTAAAACATCTAGAAGAGCCATACCACAACATTATGTTATTCCCATTCAAGTCCCAAAGCACTAAACATGGAGTATCCGGCCTGGCAGGCAGAAGTCTCTACTGGACGTATTCTATGAGCCTGTAGATGCAGAAGGAAGTCAAACTTTTAAGGCTTCATACGTCACTGAGCAACTTTTATAGGAATGAACAGGGTTCCACCTCCAAAGCTGTAGTTAGGAGGCCAATGTTTACACATGACAGTGATTTAACTGTAGTTCTACACAGAAGTAGTTATTTTAAATGCTTTAAAGGGAGGGGTTTGCTGCCTAGTTTTAAGTAGTATCACAAGTATCACAACGTTACAAATGTGTTTAGAACACAGACTGTTATTTCGTAGGATATCAGGTAAATTACACACATTACAAAAGTTATGGTAAGGAATCCTATGAACTCATTCATGAGAAAACATTTCACAAACATGTTTTTTCAAATTATCATATTTTCATAAGATCCCTCATTTCTTTTAACCTTCAAAACATGCTTACAGTTAACATCATGCACTTTATTTATGTATCCTGCATATAATCTATTCATTATTATACAATTCACTGTTAGAAGTTTATCAATATATAAGTATATAGCCTAAAGAACTTGAAATTTGCTCCACCTTGACCAGCTGCAAACACTGTTGCTTGCACATTCACACATCAATAATCCAGCTAGATATGTAGGACAACGTCCATAATGAGAACTTTAAAGTACTCATTACTCTGTAAAGTATATTTACCTGATAATACTCATACTAATAGTCATTTGATTGAAGTAACATTTTGCATGCATTACATTTAGTTGTTCATGTATTTTCACTATAATAAGGACATGTACCCATACGTACAATAAGTTGCAACCCAATTATTAAATATCACATCATACATATTCACAAGGCTCGATCATCTATAAGAGAAAGCGAATTGCTGATTCATGGCCAGATTTAATTTCACATTCTTACTCTCTTCCATGTATATATATATAAGAACTAAATGAATCTTTAATGGTCAACAAACCAGAGAAAATGGTTTGTTTTGGATCAGCAGCTCTGTTGCCTGAGCTGCTGATCCTGCTGTGTACTGAACATCCGCCTGTTGTCTGAGGAGGCTGTGATCCTGCCTCCTCTGTGTTTACCCACAGCTGTTTAACCAGGGAACGCCGGCGGCACGACAAAGGGGGGCTGGATTATTCTGCCTCTGCCAAATGAGGCAGAACAGGGCTAATTCTATTTGAGCTTCACCACTAGAGTCAACTTTACGGCCCAATTAGCTCCCTAAAATGAGAGAAAGGTAAAGAAAGAAGAAGGGGGGGAAGTTTGAAGGAGATGTGGCAGGAAACACCAATGTCCCCTCTGGACGGCACAAAGCCAGAGTGGAGCAGAATAATGTCTTCCTGTTGCCTCATTTCAAAGGACTAATCATGCTTAGGAAATACTGAAAACAAAATGAAAAACATGATGCTGCAAATGTTTGTCTCAAACAAACTGCAACTGACTGAAAATTTGGACAGTGTGTTCTAGCAAAGAAACAATCATCCCAAGACAGATTCTAAATAAAACCAAATAAAAATGGTAATGACAGCCAATTAGGACCATTATGGTAATAAATGCACCAAACCGAGCAATCAGAAATGTCTGAAATAACCGTTCATAAAGCGATGCAGTCATGCTAAAATCATGAACCACTGTAGTATCTCTCTCACTCATTTTCTGTCCTCACGCTAATGTCAGGAATGAAGACATTAAAAACAAACAAATAGTCTTTATGTTTGAACAGAAGAGAGGCTGCATCTACACAGTTTTTTTTACATAGTTTGTTAGCTGATATAATGTACCACAGGTGAGGGTTGGAATATTTGGTATGTGACAAGGTATGTCACCTATGGTAATGAGTTTTGGGTCGTGACCAAAAGAGGGAGATCTTGAATACATCAGCTGAAATCAGGTTTCTCCGTAGGGAGAATAGAGCCACTACTCCCTTTGCATCAAAAGGAGCCAGCTAAGGTGGTTCAGGCTTCTAGTAAGGCGCCTCCTATTAGGTGTTCTGGGCATATCTAACTGAGAAGAGGTCACGGAACGTCTAGAATACTTTTCTTAGTCTGCTGCCCCCACGACCCAGTCCGATAAGCAGAAAAAAATGGAGGGATGGTTGATATTGTCTAAAACTTCTGTAGTTGTGAGCAAGGACTGTTTATCACCTGAAAATGTGTCTAATAAACTGTACTGTTATACAATCAAATCTAGAAAACTGGCAACATGAAAGGAACATTGTCAGATTTGTAATGAAAAATTTACACTGAAATCCACCAGTTTAGATGAGATTTGTTTATACAAGTATTTTATGAACCATATTTAAGTTTAATGTGGTGGACAGAGTAATTATTAATAAAGTCCAGTGGCGCAGTATAAAGTGCGACAAAGTCCACAAAGGAAGGATGTGGATAGATAGGTCACACAAAGAGAACTTGACCCTGCTGCTGCTGCTGTTTGTGTCCCAAGTGAAACTAAAGCTCAACCCTGAATTATTTTACCTCAACTTAACTATGCAACATGCTACATGGGTAACAAAAGTGCATCACATTCTACATAACTTGCTTAACTACGTCACATAGAACACACAGAGCTGAGTTAATGAGACAAACATGCTTATTTTAACCAGGACGAGATCTTTTCCTAAAACTAAGTAGTTTCATTGCCTGAACAAACTGCGACTGTTTCACTATGCTGATGTGGCGAGGGGCGTAAAGGAGTGTTTTTAAAGTTTGATATGGGGGGACAACCGAAAACGCCACCTGGGGACTTGCACCCCAGGATATAAGAAACAGGAAAATAAACTAGTAGAATGCAAAATATAACAAGGACACAAGTTTGTGACTGAGGAGGCAGAGACGGTAGTTAAAGAAAAATACTTTTATTGTAATACGTTAAAGGAAAACAGGATATCAACCACCTAATACAACAAAGGTCTACTTTATTAACAGATTTTTAAAGGCCAGCTGATACTAAAATACTAATGAAAACTAAAAGCAGTGGGCTTGGACCCCAGTGGGAGGCAGACTACGAGGACAGTACCCCCTTTTCCTGATCTGGGGTGTAACACTACAAAAGAAAAACAAATACAAACATGCACACTAAAAGTGCCCCAGCATCTACTTGCATGCACAGGTATAAGATTCACTGCGGCGCCTAACCTCCACCTGAGGACACCCAAGCTGCACTGCAAATCAAAAGAGACAAAGAACAAAGAGAATAACCAAACCAACAACCCAATTGATAAACTATCTAGAAACAAGCAAAAGGTACTTTAACTAAACTTGGACCCAACATAAGCACTCAACAAAACAAAAAGTGTGAATAAGGCCAAACTGATGCAAAAAAAGAAGAAGAAAGAAACACCTAATAAAGAAACGAACAGAACTAAACAAATCAGAACACCAAACAGAACAGCAGCAGGGAGCCTAAAAACACAAGATGCACAAGTTAGTGGGTAAAACAACTTAAACCAAACTCAGAAAATGGGAAACTACTCACCACCAGGAACCAGCAAACGGCTGAAGGAGCCATTTTGAAGCGTTTTATACCATCCTGGACAGGGGGAGGAGCTAAGGGGAGTTTCCTACTGGGGTTGCGTTCAAGGCCAACTGTGGTTCACTACACTGACCGTGTTTAAACCTGCGAACGTTACTAATCGGTATGAGGACGTATTAGAGGATAGGAACAAACATAGCAAGTTGTTGTATTGGTTGGAAAAATTGTTGTTTTAGACTTAGATTTTTTTTATTTCATGTTTTTTTACTCATATATTTAAGGTAGTTTTATTGCAAAGCGCTTTATTGCGTTGTGCTGTTGAGAGGTGATAACTTACATAAACTTGGGTCACAGATGTCACAGTGTCCTTGGATGCATCACCAGAAAGTTTTATTACAGACCCTGTGGATGTGAAACCACAAGGTTGTAACACAGCAAAGGCCCTAAACTAATCACAGTGATCTGTTCAGAACAAGAATCAAGCCTCAGTATGTTGACTTTGATGCAGAAGATTAAAAAATGTTGATCTCAGGAAAGGTTCATCCATTGAAAGGAGATTTTCCTGGCATACCGAAATAAAAACTGAAACGAAAACTGCTGCCTGGATAGAAATCAATCCAAAAACCTGCAACCTGTTATGTAAAATGGTCAACAATTATGTAAATTGTGCAAGCTGTATTAGGTCCCACACACAACAACAGATAGGGGAAATAAATGATGTGAAAATGTGTACAGAGCGGGTATAAAAAAAACATAGTAATCAGAGGGAGCACTTGCATGACAATGTAGAATGACGTGATATACAGAATATAAAACATATTTACAGGTTTGCTCTGAAGAGGGACAATCTACTCCAAATTAGGTTTGTTACACAAGGCATTGTTTGGAATAAAGGGCTCAATGAAACTGCAGATAGTAACACAATAAGTAATTACAAAAGGTCTCAGGGTCAAAGCCACAATATGACAAACATTTTACATCATAATAATATTGTGGTATAATATAGATGTCCAATTTTACTGTTTACTGCTAGAACCAGATCCAATTCCCAGTTTAATATACACAAGAAAAGAATTCAATGATTATCAGACACAGAAAATTGCAGTAAATTGTATTTACTGTTATTCTCCCACAACAGTGACAGTCCCAGCCTCCGTTGTTTGACCTCAGCATTTATGTTTGGTAACCGAGCAGGGCGGGTCACTGAGGAAAATAGTTTTCTGTAAAAGTAAGTGGTTTACCCCATGAATAAAAATCAAGTTGCCGTTGGTTGCTTGGTTACCGTCACTTGAAATCGGAGGTTGTGAAAGGACAGGAGAGGGATTTTGATCCTCTGGAGGGTTGTCTGTTCCAGCGGTGAATTTAGTGCTTTCAAAACAAATAACCCCTTCCCCCTGTAGGGTATTTATCCGCCTGATATTTGTGAGTATAAAAAACACTGCTCGCATTTCCACGTAGGAATAGCTGAGAGGAACAAACACGTCGATGACACATTTTGCGCTCCATCGAAAAATCAAAGTTTCAACTGGGTGGGAGAGGTTCAAATGGATTTCATGCAGGCTAATGTCGCAGCCTGAAGCCTCGCTGAACTAATGAACGTCACCATTTAACTGTTAAGTGATATTTACATTCCTTACCCTTCAAAGAATCAATATATCAACTTTTCTGGATGACTGCGAGCACAGTTCGATAACAGTCACAAAGTTAGAGAAAGAACAACCAAACACTGAAGAAAACATCCAGCATCCTTCATGCTCTGACTGACTGCAGCGATGACGTTTCTCCATCTTTGGTTACCGTTATGATCGAGAGGAAAGACATTGTGATTAGATTGATGAGGGGCTATTTCTGATCTCTTGACCAGAAAGTCCCCTGAAGTGAAGAGAACAGCTGCTGCTCAATATCCACCAAGCATCCTTCATGCTTTGGATCGCATGCATGGGTTGACGGAAAGAAATTATGATTGAGACACGATTGATGAGGGGCTGAGATGAGAGGACCAAAAAGACCCCTGTCACGACATATGATCATCAATCTTCATCACTTGCTCTGAACCATATGGTGCTACGGATGCAGGTGAGATGCTGAAATATGACCCAATGGTTCAGCATGAGTGATAGGTCTATGTTGATCCCAAAGACTCTTGACAATGGTTTATAATATACTATGAGGAAATAGTCTATAACTCATCTCAACAACAATTATTTTATCGTTTGCTTTGACATTCGCAAGGTGCTGTTGACATTCCCTGATAATGATCCATTGTAAACAACAAACCTGTGCTAGATAGTTAGCTGTCAGCTATTAGCAGTCAATGGGAGAGTTGCGGTGTGTTTGGCTATGAAGGCTCTGTCGCTCCGTAATGGTGTAAACAGTCGACTCCATCAAGCACGGCGACCTCTGCTGCTGCTGCCAGCAGCCCAGACTGATCTGTCCTCCTCACAGCTCCACAGAGTCTCAGGAGCCAATCGTTTGTCTGCTCAGTGTTGTTGACCTGCAGATTAGCTCATTTTTCTTGATATTTGAGCTACTGAAGCTAACAGAGCTAACGGCTAACAATTAAGAAATGGCAGTTTTATGAGACAACGTCACACGTTCACAGTAAATGAAAGTACTTACACCACTTTGAGTTTGGATTGCAGACACTTCACATCAGCGTTTACGTTTCACCAAACTTGTCAAGGATGAAAGTAACCAGATGTAGTCACGCAGTTCACTTCCCAAGTACACTGCTATTTACATGAGACATAACATAAACGTATGTTAAACAACAAGACACAGCAGTGCATTTAGTAATGATCTGGATTATTTCAAAAGCAATCCTGGTAACGCTGTCTGTGCATGTGCCACTTTTTTCTATAGGATAATATTTGACAACGATTCTTCAGTTTTACTGAAATCTTTTTCTTTTTCTATTTTTTCTTTGTTTTACAGTTTAAAGATAACGTTTAAAGCTTTTCTAAAACCTACTTTTCTTTGAATGGAACAAAAATAAAAAATAATTTATTTCCTCAACATTTTATTTTTGTGTTTTTATGTTATGTTACAACTTACCTCTATTAATGATAATAACAAGGTAAAAAACACAACACGCTTTTGGGACAGTTTACAATCACTTCAGGACTGTTACATCAGACCTACTTGTATTAAATGTCACTGTGTCATTATAACACTTTAAATCTTATTTTGCTTGAAATGAAAGAAATCTAAATATACAGTTTTTTTTACATGCATTTTACACATTTGGCTCAAAATTATAAACACATCCAAACAGATCTTTGTCTGTGATGGATGTCAGCACTAACTGCATTTTGCTTCTTTCTACAGTCTACAGTCTTGAAAACGCTTTTCACCGTTACTGGCAACCTTGAAAGAAAGAGAAGCTGTTGTCGTCGTTTCTATCATCAGCACCATCATCCCTGCACTTGTGCTAAACTGATCTTTAGCAGCACTATTGGGTGCAGAGTCATCTGCAGAGAAAAAACAGATGGCACCTTTAGGATTTTAGCAATTCTTTTTCTGTCCTCCTTTATTTATTTTTTCTGCCCCACTTGAATGAATGCTTTTCATTTTTGCTGTGGAGACGAGCATCTTGTGCCACATCGCTCTTCTCTGAGAGGGAATCACCCATTATTACCTGTCAGAGACACAGATCAAATAAGCTCGCTCTTAGAGGTCTTCTGTGCTGGATCCTAAATGAGCAATGTCCTTTATTCATTTAATTTACATTTTAGGGCACTCTGGGGATCCCTGACCAGCGGAGGACATTTATCTAATAGGAAAGTCAACCTCTGGTCAAAGAGGCAGAGAATTAATGAGTGTTACCTCTATTTACAAGAATAATTTGCAACAATAATTTGGTTTTCTCACTTCTGTGTGTCCCTGTGTGTTTATTAACCAGGGGACATCAGCGTCATCCATCACACACTGATAACATGCAGTTAGAACTATTAGTTTAAAGGTATGAGGGACCAAAAATTACATAAATAGAAATAAATGAATAAATACATAAAAAATGAATAAATGTAGAAATAAATAAATTAATGCAAAAAATAAATGTACATTTTATATTATATAATTTATTTTGGTATTTCTGTATTTTTTTCCACATTTATTTATATATTTATTCCTACATTCATTTATTGCTACATGTATTCATTTATTTCTTGTGTCACCCAACAATTGTAAAAATGTAAATGAGCTGGGCGGTCCTGACACGATTAGTTCACTTGGAACACAGACAGAAGCAATCGATCTCCATGAAAACTACCACGCATGCAACCAGCGATCCTTGTCAGCACATTAGCTCACACTAACTGGTTGCTGGTTACTTGTGTGTGCAGCTGTGTTCTGCCTCAATTAGCAGATTTTTTCACATATTTATAAAGATATTACTGGTGATTTCCAGCTCACATCTCCTGTCGACTGTGGAGAACATCGTTTTATAAGTAACTTTCGTCCCTCGTATAGTAGGGTAGCCAACCTGTGGTAAGTACATCTACTCTGAAACATTTTTGGCAGAAAGGAATGAAATTGGCTGCTGAGCTTGTATTAGTCACTGTGAGTGATTGGTGATGACTTATTACCGTGTTCTTTGCCTATTTTTTCCATGACCCTGAAAGGTCACACTCTGTATTTTAGCTTTATGTTTTCCCCTCTGTAATCTTTTACAGACTCTGTCTTCTCTTCATCGTGTATGTATCTTGGCTTATTCGGGGCTTTAACACAATGTTTGCAGTGGAATTAGTGGAGGCTGGGAATAATGTTCTTATGGTCCATAAATCCTACGAAAAGACTTCAACTAACAATGAACTGATCATACAGACAATACCAGTATTATCTCTGTATCAAAGCTTGATGTATTTCACTCTGTTGTACAACTGAGCCTGACCAGAACTACTAACAAAGTACGGTTAACTAACGAAACACATCAAATGTGAACGTGTATTCATCCAAGGCTGAGAATAGCCTCCAACAAAGTGCACTTTTTACTCAAGTTGCTTGTATGTCTCTGAAGTGTCTGAGGCAAAAAAAAACACATAAAAAAACATGAAGTAGGGAGTTATCTGCCTGGCATCTGTGTGTTGATCCACAGGAATAACACACGTCTGGCACATTGTGGCGAAGAGTCTCTCAGTTACACTTACAACATTGGCAAACAGCGAGCGCTAGGTAATGTTTTTTCTACCTTGAAACCATTTTGGCAGAGAGTGGATAAAAAATTGGCTGATGAACGTCAATATCCAACTTTAGTACTTTTTTCAAGGCAACTGTTATTCTCCCTCTGATTTAGAAATGTAGCTTATGCAGTTTGTGCTGGAGCCAGTCATCAGGTTTAGAGTTTGTGCAAACTCAAGTGGGTAGAAAAAGATGACATTATCTCGTCTCTGCTTAGTCATTCGTGTCTTTCTTTACAGTCAACCTCTCAACCACTTCTCTCATTCGCTCGACTCGCATTTGAAGGACAATTCTGATGGAAGTCAGCACACAGTAGCCGAGAGCCGCGGATCCACTGTGATAAAACTAACGCTTTCATGGAGAATAAAGGTAAACCTGGACGACGCCGCTGTGTAGAACTTTACATAGAAAACAACAGGCATGGATGCACATCACGCACGGTCGTCTACACAGCCAACCAACCTGCGTCTCATACAAAATAAATATGATTACAAACTAGGCATTGCCACATACTATTCTTAACAATCATTGATGCAGTTAATTGGGCAAACAAAGCTTCAGTTGATTTGATCTCTACGTATCAGAAGTGTTCTGACCAATCATGTTTGAGCGTGCTTTGGTTGACTGCAGGTAAACAACCTGTGTTGAGAGCAAGAGAGGTGAAACTAATTTGCCTGAAATATAACCTTTGGCTTCTATTCACTTAGCTAACTTTGCCTATCTGGCTACTTGTGAACCAGTCTCATTATGGACATCTCTCAGCTTTGACTCCATTCTTGCCTAACAAGATGCTGTTTGGATTGTAAACACTGAGGGACGCGAGTGGTAGATGAAGTCTTGAGCCACATTTCCATTATTTGGATATCTGCTGGCTACACGGGGAACACCTGAATCTTTGGCCTTTGCCCCCAAAGGTTAAATCCTCATCAGGCTGATAGTCAATGCACTTTGAATTGGACGAGCTAACACTCTGTAGTTGAGTTGAATTGCATCATTTTAAGTAACAAAAACCAAAATCAATGGGCATCACAAACAAGCACAAACCTACTAATCAGCAGCAAACACGCAGGTGGCATAAATGACCCTTTTCCAAATGGTGATGAGTTTGCAGCTACATTAGTCTGGCTGAAACGGGGTGGGTTTCCTGTGGCTGTCAGGCCACTTTGGCACCATCATATCACCTGAAACACCTTGACATCTAACAACAACAAAGCCTCCCCCCATGTCTCTAAGAGGTAAACACTCCCACCTCCCATCATCTCTGTTTTTTATATCTGTAAACAAACACACGGCTGCAAACAAAATTGGTGGTCACATCCTCTCTGCTCTCCCTGAGCTGAAACTCCGCACCATCTGTGGCTGGATTGTGAGTGCAGGTGGGTGATTTCCCTGTAAATGCTAGTCAGTTGGCTGCAGACCTTCAGCGCGCTGCCAGGTCTCAGTGTAGAGGATTTGGCTGAGTTATAACCTGCATATGTATGCTGCTCCGCTGCAAGACTGGACACCATCTGCTGAGTGTCAGCTGTCCTTCTGTGCGCGTGCAGTGATGAGACTCTCAGTATGATTACTAGTGGAGAAGTTAGGATTTGTATGTGCTGGAGAATGGTATTTTAAGTCCCTATGGATGTGTGCATGGCATTTGTACTCTCATTAAAAATGATGGGGGGGAGTTCTGCTTGTATTGTATTTTTATTAACTTTAAATAGGTTTTGAAATGGTATTTTCCACTCCAGTCAATTTTGTGAAGAAACTTTCAGGGTGCAACAACCTTTTATTTTATTTCCATTCATTATTATCACACCTGGTGAGAGAACGCAGTTTAGTCAGTGTGTGCTTTTCATTTAACTTTTAAAAAGAAACAGCACGGCACTCCTAATTAATCCGACTGTGCTTTCATGCAGAATGCAAAGTGAGTTTGAGTGAAATACACTAATGCACAGTTGGTACATTTCCTGTTCGGGGCAAACAGTCATCAGGTCAAATTAGCATGACTGATGCAAGGCAGAAGCTCACTGACTGAACACCTTTACTCTGCCTAAGAAGTTGGATTTTGAATTTAAAACTTAATCAGATTTGGAAACTGTTTAGTTAATTAAGTTTTTATTGTGGATAGTGTGTTACATACATTTATCTTCTTTTTCTTACTTGTTTTTGTCGCATGTACAGTAGAAGCTAATGAAACAGCATTTTCTGCACAGTGTATAGTCACTTTGCATGGTGAATTCTACTTTTAATGCTATGAAAATTGACTTGACTGATGATGAAATCTGCAATGTTTCCATCCTCAAACTGTGGAGTGATTGCATGTTTCAAAGTTTAGTGCATTTTTAAATTATGTTTATAGGAATATAAACACTGTAATAACTGAGTCTCTGTCCTTCTCAATATCTGCAGTTTTAACCAGGTAGCAGCTAAACATCATGTAGATGACATGACATGATTTTAATGACTGCAGCATTCCTCCAGGAGATTACAGTGATGACTCATGTAAACTAAAGCACGTATAAAAAAGAACGAGCTCATTGAGGATCTCACAAACACTTAAACAAGACAGGAGTCGACCTCGGCAGCGTCATTAGAAGAAGGTGGAGGAAAGCAGTGAACACGGGTCAGCAGCGAACCAGCTGATAGGCTTTGGATCAACCCTCATGCTGCACATAATGGCCATATATAAAAAATACGTCATATCAGCGGAGAACATCAGAGCAAAACTGGATGAGAGCAGAAGCATCGCAGGTAATAGAGGCCACCCATTCTTAACCTCGGCTCCCCATTACACATCCACTCAGAGAGCTTTTTCAGCAGCTGCATGTACAGGGACAAACACGGACGCATGAAAACAGAACTTAAAACGGATCTGTGAGGACTAATGAGTGGATGATGGCAGGGTGTTGATGGGCTGGGTCCATTATTTCTTCCATCATCTGATGCTGGGAGTTTGTATGACTGGTTCGGTAATGGAGGCTGTTTTTATTTTGGACTGGGGTCCTTTACTGTAGGTCGAGGTTTAGTCTTGGCCAGCTGAGATAAAACCCTACTGTGTTCCTGCTGCGTCTGAGAAAGCTCTATAAAAAATAGAAAATCAGGTGATTATTTTTATGTTTACTGGTGTTTTCTTTGTTGTTGTTAGGTATTCCACAATCCGCAATTGGTTTCCACTTATTACAGTGTGTATTTTAAGTGCCTGACTAAATGAAAGTGATTCGCAACAAAAGAGGAACAATCTACGACCTGGCTTAAAGTGTAATGGCCCCTGCTGACACAAACTTATGGGGGTAAAAAAAAGTAGTTTTGAAGAACATTACGATGTCCAAGTAAAATAGACCTTTGGCACATAAATTATCATCTTATATTAATTTCATCCTGTTAGATATTTCTGTGAATTTTGTCCTCATATATTTTTAGGTCACTTGGACCTTGACCACCAAAATCTAACCAGTTCCCTCCTGAGTCCAAAATTTGAGTTAATTCCCTCAAGGTGTTCCTAAGTTATTGCATCTGTGAAAAACATAAAGTCTTTGGCCACAGCTGTCTGCGGCGCAGAGGCATAAAACATTTTAAATCACTGTTGTGACTTAAATTGGATTCAACGACTTGATGCGTGAATATTTCATGACATTTAAACAATCTTCCCAGCCCCTGCCAGAAAAGCGGCAGTGACAGTGTTACATTATTAAAATGTCAAAAAATGTAATTAACAAGATATTTCACAGCAAACTTTTTATTGGCTGACTGCAAACTGGCATGAAAAATGTAAACACCTCTATCACGAGTATCTGTCTATTCCCTGGTAGTATTAAAACAGAATCCTCCCACATGTACAAACACGAACAATCACGCTCAAATACACGCTCTCTCAATGCAAATACAAACAGAAACCCAGTGCAGAGGACACACACGCAAACAGGAGCCCGACTGAAGGTTGTAATTTGTTATGCAGCATTGACATCATGAGTGATGGGCTCTGGATGACGGATGTCGAGCCGGATCTCTATCCACCACTGCGTGCTACTGCTGTCAACTGAGTAAAGAAGCATAAATCAACAGAAGCTCCACAGCGTGTGAACCAGCGACCACACAGGTTAATGGCACGCTGCAGAGCGGAGCGTCTCGGACCACAACGTCTGCACAGCGTGTTCATTTGTTTAACAGGACAAACGACAGCGCCACATTAAACACTGAGCGAGGTCTCTCCTGTCTTTGTTGTTGTATGCAGGGAATCTGAGGTGAATCAAACAGGAGGAGAAACAATGTGAAAGAAGTGGATAATGTGATTTTTCTCCTCTTGTTTTTCTAAGTAACCTGCACTCCACAAATTGCAGTCACTCATTACCATTTGAAACATTAGCTGCTTTGCTGATGGCTCAATCTACCTAAAATGTAGCTGTAACCTTTCTAATGGCCTATCAAGAGCGAGTTTAGTTCAAATGACTGTGGGTTTGCTGCTGTGGTTGAGTGACCTTTTAAAATGGGAGCAATAAGAAAAAACAGACTCTGTAATAATGTGGTGGACATTTAAACACCAGTGTGAACTTTAAACAAGTGTAAAATCTGTTTCGATCCTAATGTTTAGGTCGTCAGAGGAGCATTGTGTTGCATGTTGGGTTAAGTATTAGTGTCAGCGGGGAGGTGGGTGGTTATTTCTGTAGCTGCTATTCCCTGGCACTTAACACACACACACACTTATGCACACACACACATCCTGTGTCACAAAAGTAATTAGAGAATTAGAGCGGACCTCTCAAGACCCGCGCTGCGCTTCAGTTATTACACTTTTGTCTCTCTTTTTGTACCTGTAGCTGATGATGACATGGTCGGCTCAGACTCCACCACACAAATCAATTAGACTATTCATTCCCAGGCCTTGTTGGTATCTGCTGATGGTGCTGGCCGGCATACCTATCCGTTACAGGGGACAGGTCAGGGCCAGCCGCCCATACAGACTCCAATGAGGTTCAGCTGTGCAGATTCCACCTAACCGGCTCCCTCACTGTGAATCTCAAATGCTTATGTGAAATTCTTTATGTGGACAGAGTGTCTTTACGGTGTTTAATAACGGCATTATTTTGGAAGTTTGGAGCCTTTTAAAGACTCCTAAAGACCAGAAGGAGAGTAAATCAGTAACCTGTCTTTATCTTTTCTATCGCAGTAAGAGAACAAAGTATCGAATCGATCGTCTATCACAGTTTAAGACCAACCCTAACCTGAGCATGAGGAATTATACGTGACATTGCTCTTGTGCTAACTTTTGATTATTTCTTCAAAATTACTTCTAAGTGTTAGCTAATACAGATGAGCTGCCGTTTTGTTTACAACATGCACGACCAACAGAACTGATGGCTGGAGCAAAGAAGACTGGTCCCAAGTTGTGCTTTGCTTTGCTTTTGCTGGACAATTAGACAGACAACACTGACGTCTGAAAGGTATCAGGAACTACAAAACAACTCCAGAGTTTCATGTGAAATCTAATTAAGATCTATTCAGTGTAAGACCGCAGTGTGGCTGCATCTACCTGGAAGCCTATTGTGCTACTAAGCTTTGAAGCCTTTCTTATGACTTTTTAAGGTAAATTGGAGGAAAATAACTAGAACAACATAATTTTCTTTAATTGATACGGTTCAATCAATTAGTTTAAAACAATATATATGTGTAAAGCAGACACATCTTCGTGAGACCAAATTCAAACTCTCCTTAAAACAGGCATGTCATTTGATTAAAACGCTCTGTCGTCAGGTTTTGCCAGGGGATTAATTTAATCATACGCTTTGGGAAAAGCTGTTTTTAATCCTGTTGAACTTTTTGCTAAAAGCCACCCTCTGTGAAAAGGTAACATGATCAGATGGGGTACCGACGTGGGGAGATTTTCATGGATAATTCTGGAAAAGGGAACAATATGTTTTCTCTTGGGTACCATCTGGACATTCTGTGCCCCGTCAGTCAGTGGAAGTAACGCTAATTAACTGCAACACATATGAAGACGGACTAATGGCACGGCTCCTCTGACTGTACACTCCAGTCTTCACCTATGGCTTTCACACCTCATTTCCACATGATGCACCAATACATTACGAACCTGTTCCACTGCCTCCTTATGTAAGTGTTCATGTGGCCTGAATTGAATAATGACTTCCTTTTTCTTTTTTTACTCAGTGTGTCATGTTTGTGTATGAGCCTGGGATGCTGCATGTGTAGGAACATAAACATATTCATGGCCATGAGCTGTGCCAGTATGTTTAAACAAGCACGTATCAGGCTGCTCAGTGAAGTCATAAAGTGTGTTATTGCTCACTGACTTCTCCTTTTTCACCCTCCCCTTGAATTACAATGTACATTTCACAACAGTTAGCAAGACAGCAGGTACTCACAGTACTGTAATAGTTTATAAAAAAATACGTTTATAGAGCCTGTCAGTGGCAAAAACGAGCACTTTTAGTGGATTCACAACTGCAGGATTACATTGCAGCATTTTGTGTCTACTATCCAGGTGAAAAAATACAAACGTTTCCATTTAAGTTGATTTATATATATTTTGCTTTACGTAAAAAATTAAGTGGCACTGAACACATTCAATTTTACCTACTTCTTTTCTAATTGCAGTTCATCGCAGCACACTTTTTTGGAACATAAAACCCTCACAGTGCTTCAGAAACAAATCACAACCAGCTGAATGTTATTCAAATAAAACAAGGGCAAAAAAAACAATAGTTAGTTGAATTGGTCATAACCAGATGTATGCTAACAGTGATGCCAGCGGTGGCAAATAGACGTTTTTTTTTTTTCCTTTAAATGGGTGATAAGCCCAAACGGTTAGTAACACCTGTCTCATTATCACTTTAGGTAAATGTTCCACATTTGGGGAATACAACGTATGTTTGTTCAGTTTGAAGACAAACTGTATGGTAATAATGTAAATTCCTCTGGGAAGTACGAGGTCGACATACAAAGGGTTGTACTGCTATGAGCTTAGAGAATTATATGGGTCTACAAATAAAAAATCGTTTACTATGCTGCTTGAAACATAAACATAGTGTGAGAGACAGAGTGAGCATGAGTGACAAAGGAAGAGAGGACAGAGGGGAGTTGGTGGAGTCATATGGAGAGGGTGGACAGTATGGACAGCCTCTCCCATCAGTGCAAAGAGGATAATTGGCGACTGACCCTCCAACGTCCATCATCCTCTGCTGAGCAGCGGCTGACTGTGACTAACACAGTTCCGGTGCACCAGGCGCTGCTGCATCACATGCAACATTCAAGCCCCTATGTGCACTGCAGGGGACACTCCAAACACACACCCACACACACAAATTCTCATACACACATTAAAACCTGTACCCTTGCATGCTGAGTCTTATTTGTATGTGGAGTACCCACTCAGTGAAGTCGTCACTCACTAATGCGTGTAATTAAGGCTCTTTGATCAGGCTGGATGAGCACTCAATAAGTACACCGAGTAGTGATAAAAGAGGTGTTCGAGGCATTCGCTGTGTGTGTTGTGGGTGAATGAGTGGGTCCGTGCGCACATTAACTGATGTATTTCTCTCTCCTGGCACATGCTGGTCAGAGCAGAAAAATAACCTTTTAGAATTAGTAAAATAATGGATTTCTCTTGAATCAAGCTCAATAAACGGACTGGTCCGTGTAACAGTGTTTCATTATATCAAGGGATTGTCCTAAGACAGACTTATCATTCTGTCCACTTTTATTTTATTTTTAGGGGGAGGTAGCAGGTCAACCATAAATGCCACATGGAAAGGTGTGCATCATCTGAAAGCTGCAGCTGAAGATTAATTTGAGATGCAGCGCAGCACTGTGTGTCAATCTGTGACGACATAAATCTCAAAAATTACTTAATCAATTTGAGGGGGAAAAATCGAGAATAGCTTTAAACTGGTCCTGCTGCAGCCTCTTAAAGAAAAGAAAAAAAAACCTCATGTTCTGCTGGTGGGTCACTGGAATGATAACAGGTTAATACTTTGTGATTGGGGATGAAACACTAAAAAATGTAGTGCTGCAGTCAGTTAAAAGGGAAAAAATGGACATGAGATAGAAGAGATTAAAATAAAATACAGTGAAGACAGCAATGCAATGTTAATTTATGGGCCTTTTCCTCCTGGATAACTGGTTAAAACAAGGACTGGATATTACATCAGAGATCTTTTTGAAACATCGTTTGACAATCATCCAATATGCAAAAGATGATTTTGGTTTTTGTTATGGACATGACCAGATATTCTCAAATCCATTATTCCACTTGCATAAACCCAAAGCTAAATGTAACCACTTCAGATTACTTTTTCCCTGTAACAGTGAAGCCGACTTTAAGCGAGGAAGTGCTGGCTGCTCAAAGAGTCACTAAACTTCTTCAGATGACAGCAAACAGTAATTTATATTTTGACATATCTGACGAAGCATCAGTTGAGGATGTCATCACTGGAACTTCTGGGATTTACAATCACACAGCACCAAAGAATAATCAGAAAAATCCTGGTCAGTTTCCAATCATATTTCATGGCTCACCTGATCTGTTTTCCAATAAAATATAACACATCTTCTTTTGTAGTGTCACTGTGGTTTTGACTTTACGATTTAAAGCCCATAAACACGCAGAAGAATGATTCCTTGTTTGTATTTATCTTCCACCGAACAAAAGCATATGTTATATATTTCAAGATAACAGGTGAAAAGCTTGATCATGACACCAAAATTCAATGAAACGTTTACGTTGAAAGTTTTTACGCTCAATTGAGGTGACTTTTGTCTTAAAAAACTGTCTGTTTCTCTTCTTCTACTGTTTATTGACGGATTACAGCGATACATTACAGAGCCATCTTCTGACCAAATTATGTAAATGTAGCTGTGTTTAATTGCTCTAAACTCATATTAGCTCTGGTGCTAAAGGAGAGGAATGGAGGATCAACATGAACCATGAATATATATAGTAACTTTAATGAATCTGGTTGGTTCTTTTACACAATTTAAGTGTCAGACACTCAGTCCAAGTAAATGATATAACAGTTTGATTTAGCGGGGTAGAAATGTTCCTCTCTGTGGTGGTCAGCCCCTCCACACACAGCTCAGCACTGATTCATCGTCAAATCACTTCTGCACAATAAACACATGTTCAACGTGTCATGTTTACCTTTGTGTTTAAGTACTTTGCTCTTTCACTTGTTGAATGAGTTTTATTTCAGGCCTGCTCATGCGACGCCGCTGAGGATTTTAAAGCGACAGGGTTTGAAATTGCCACTGTCAAGGACTCGCAGTCAGGCACAAAATTAACAAATCTGCATATAGTGTATCCCGCCTCAAAATTTAGGCTCAGTCAAATTGAAAGGTAGAACTGACTTTAACATGTAATTTCGTTATCACAACAGGGACCTCACACTCAGCCTGGTCTCTTCCTGTGCCGGCCTACGCCTGAGTCCCAGCATGCTTAGATAATCATTAGACTGATAATTGGACAGACGAGCAAAGCTATTAATGCTAATAGCAACCCCGAATCTATTTAATCACACAGGACAGATGAGTAATTTCTGACAGTGGGGTTAGGAAGCCACCTCCAAACATCTTGACGTTCATTATTAGAAGATGACTCAGAAATGCCTGTAGGGAAAACAAGTGAGACGAATCTCTAATGGTTAAAAGTTATGCTGTCATTACTGATGTTCAGTGAGTTAGTCAGCCATTACTGAAGAATGCAGTGATTCAGCCACCAAGACATTTTCAATTAGATTCAACGATGGAACAGCAAAAAAAAACTTTTAAATGGATCGTTATTTCCTTTACATATAAGTGTCTTTTGTGGTGGCTGAGAACTAACTGTAGACAAACTAATGCTGCTTTTTAACTTCAACCTACACTTGACATAGTACTTATATATATATATATATATATACACATCACATTACTTTCACCCCCTAATTTCTAATATCTAAGCAATATATAAACTTTACAAATAGTTAATGAATCATTATGTAGTTAGTAGTTTGTAGTAGTTAGTAGTTAAAATGACTGATAATGACATTTATAAAAGTCAATATGAGCTTATAACAGTTTATAACCACATTACAGTGTCATAAAGTGTTATAACAATTTGTTCTTTATATGCTGTATATAAATAAATAGGTGGTTAAAATACAGTGTTACCACATAGAGAAAAGTAATTTATCTATATCTGTCAAGTTAATTAATTTCAACATTCAAATGAAGTGATAAAAGGCAAATGCCTGAATCAAAGCGCTGGCATGAGAGCAATGCTGCCTCCATCTGCTGTAGGACAGTAAGTACTGCACTTTCATACAGTCTTATTTTACATAAACCGGCAAACAGCCGTTTAAACTAAACACTCATGAGTATAAAATACAATGTCCAGTCTTTGAAAACATCTTGTACTCAAGCTAAACTTGACACAGTACTTGAAAGGTTTTATTTGATGTGATGAACTTCATGGATTAATTTGCCACTAGTATTATTTCTCATGATAAAAAACATATTTGGTACGGAGCATTTATTTTCTTTTGTCCGGTTATTCTCATTCACTCATCTGTTGAAGCACCCAAAGTCAGAATAAGCACAGTGCTATTCAATGCTTTAAATTGGTTTTATTGAAGAGGATGACAGAGATATGCAACAGCATCAAGTTGTTATTAAAAGGTCTCCTTTACTTAGTTCTGTGTACCTCTAACGATTTGCTGTTACTATCTTGCAATTTTAGAATTTCCTTTAACCTGCACTACAAAGGAATGAGGTGAGGGGCTTTTACCCACTTGTGACATTGTACACATGTTTGAGTGACATGTCCAGACCATTAACACGACTTTCACATGTTTATCCCTGTGACTTGTTGCGTTGTCTGGTGGCTTAGCGGGTTAAACACATTAAAAATCATGTTAATCTAAATAACGTTATTTACAATGATGACTACAGAATCATTTGTGTCTAATTTAGTTTGCTGCCCTGATGGCAGAAGTATTTAGTGGTTGCTCCGGATGTTTTACTCCTCTTGTTTGATCTTGGAGGCCAGAGACTGCATGGCATTGAAGAAGTTTTGTGGTGTCTCCGTCTCCTCCAGTTTGGTCTTGGCACAGAAGAACGGAGGGTTGTAGTCCATGGGGTTTGTGTTGCCCAATACCCAGTTAAAGGTGCTGAAATAGAAACAAAAAGTTTAGTTTTTGAGTATAATTTTTGGACTGATGTTCGCAGAAAAGAACAGGACTTTAAGGTTGACAGTGCAACCTTAAAAATAACATACATTTCAAATGATATATATATATAATTAACTTGAGAAAGGGTGAACTGAGTCTTGACAGGTAAGTGTTACTATGATTACTAGTATGTTTGAATGATTGCGTTGGTTATTTCACATTCTTGCTCTTGTGGTTTGTCAGCTGGGGTTCTCACCTGACTGTGGACCATCCAGACGCTGGAGTGTAGACGGACACGGTCATAGGGATGCAGCCAATCTCACTGAAGACCATTGAATATTGGCCTAATGACATAAACAAACCACATAGATACAACAGGCTCCCCACAATGAAAATCGCCATATCAGCTTCTAAATTGGTGGATTAAATATTTTCAACATACAGTACCTCACAAAAGTGAGTACACCCCTCACATTTTTGTAAATATATTATCTCTTCATGGGGCAGCACTGAAGAAATGACACTTGGATACAGTGTAAAGTAGTCAGTGCACAGCTTGTATAACTGAACATTTACTGTCCCCTCAAAATAACTCAACACACAGCTATTAATGTGTAAACCGCTGGCAACTAAAGTGAGAACACCCCAAAGTGAAAATATCCAAATTGTGCCCAAACTTTACCTTTGCCTTCTTGGGCATGGAGTTCACCAGAGCGTCACAGGTTACCACTGGAATCCTCTTCCTCTCCTCCATGGCAACATCACAGAGCTGCTGGATGTTAGAGACCTTGTGCTCCTCCACCTTCAGCTTGAGGTCTTGGCCACCATGCTGCAGCTCAGTTTCAGCATGTTTACAGTCTTCTTATAGCCTCGTCCACCTTTATGTAGAGCAACAATCCTGTTTCTCAGATCCTCAGAGAGTTCTTTGCCATGTTGAACTTCCAGTGAATGAGAGAGTGTGAGACCAAATTTAACACACCTGCTCCCATTCACACCTGAGACCTTGTAACACTAACGAGTCACATGACACCAGGGAGGGAAAATGGCTGACTGGGCACAATTTGGACATTTTCCCTTAGAGGTGTTCTCACTTTTGTTGCCAGAGGTTTAAACATTAATGGCTGTGTGTTTAGTTATTTTGAGGGGACAGTAAATTTACACTGTTATACAAGCTTTACACAGAATACATTACATTGAATCAAAGTGTCATTTGTTGTCCCATGAAAATATATAATAAGATGAGATATTGTACACAAACAAACAAAAGTTTCCTCCAAACCATTATTTTTATTTTGCCCTGTCAGTGGCTGTGGTTTTATCTTCAGAGGTTCTGAGCTAAAAGTCTCTGAGATGTGCTAATTATTCTACAGAAGAGGAAAATTACTTACAGTAATTGTTACATTACTTTTGACTCAGCCCAGCCTTCCTTCAAAAACCTTCAAAAAGTGTCTTCAACATTTCTGCAGCCACCAGCTTCTCATTTTTTTTTTTTCAAATTATGTGAAATTGTAGTGTAACGGGCAGCTATCCTTATGACCATATGCAGCACCCTCAACTCAAGTCCTCCCTGTGCATCCAAAGTTATCTTTGTCTTTCTCGCTGGTTAACTATGCACCATTTACTTGAGTTTGATGCTAGCAGAAGCAGCTCTCCTTTGGATTAGTGGTAAAGTTTCTTAAAAGTATGTGTGGAAGGTTTTCAAAGCCTTACATCAAAGCCCCAAAACATGCTAATCACGTTTAAAGTCAGCATCTGTTCAAAATAGGTTTCCTCTTACCGTTCTGTGGCAGTGATCCATACCAGGTGTTGACCAGCACGCCCATTCCCCAGGAGGAAGAGGAACCCATGAAAACCTGACCCATCAGTTTAGCATCAGCAGGAACATGCATGGGCATGAAGGCAGCATCCAGAGGTTTTTTCTTGCAAGACAGTTTGCTCCAGTTGATCTCATAGTAGACTTCCTGAACGGACAAAGAAAGACATGAATGCTGTGCTTTCCTGAGGCGACTCCAAAAATCCTCATTTGGTGGTCGTAGTGTTTTCGTTAATGAATGTATGCAGATTTAAAACATCCCTGAAAAGTTTTTGCAGATGCAAAAAATCAGGGTTTCATACCTGGTTGAAAAGCATCAGCTGATCCACAGTAGTTGTGTGATTGCCGATGAGCCCTTGGTTTCTGACCCGCAGCCTCCTGCCAATAGAGTCATAGCTTATGGTTCCTGTGGACATGTATAATCCGCTGCCATCCATCTGAAAAGACAGAGAGAGCAGAAAGTTATGGGCAGACATAACTTTACACAGGTCGGTTCAGGAGAGATTAAATATGGGGAAAGTTTAAGTGTGCAGCATGTGGGCAGACTCACAATAGTAAAACCTCCACTCATCAGAGGCGGGGAAACTGTGGAAAAGGAAATCAAAATGTTAAAGAAATAAGATCTGAAATAAGATATGTATCTGTAGTATTCAGTATTTGGCTTGATTGCATTGATTATTATTAGACTGCTGGTAATATTGAGATGGATGAAATAAATAGTATTGTATATTTTGGTCAATACAGAAACTTACTGAAAAAAATGCCCTATATTTAGACTACTTCAAATTCTGGTTTTAGAATATTTAAACACGGTTAAAACAGTTTAAATTTAAAATGCAACAAAATAACAACAACAATACAAAACATTAACAGGTAATGTCCAGCTGCTTTTAAAAAAAAAATCAATCCATCCATTTGTTTTTATTCTATTCATTCTTCACTATTTTGATGCTTTTAAAGCCACTGTTATTATTTCTCAGACTTGTAAAATTGTATCTCCCCTTTTCTCTGCATCCTCATTTTGCTTGAACTCACTTCAGGTCCAGCTTTACGTGTGCTGACACCGACAGGGGCGTCCTTACTCACCGCAGGGTTTTGGTGCCTGGGCGGAGGCAGCAGCCAGCACCAGGCTGAGGCAGGACAGCACGCCGATGAAGTTCATGTTGAGCCGGACGAAGTGAACCTGTGAGCACACACACCTCTATTTATAACACCCCCCCACACCCCCCCAGACTTTTTCCGACTACCTGTATTCGGAAAAACATAAACCCTCCTTTGAAAAAATTGGTTCGGCCACTGATAAGATTAAGCAATAGATCACATGCTTTATGTTACAGCACCAAGCTCATCAGATATGCAGGTATGTGCCCTTTTGCCTTCTTATATGCTGTGCATTACAATACTTTTTTCCACATTAAAGATTAATTAAGATTCATTCATTTTTTTAGCCTGGAACTATTTCCTGCTTCACTTCCTCAAGGTCTGTGTCATTCACACCAGGAGGTTCAGTGTCTTTTTCAAAAGTGTTTTTTGCTGCAGAAAGAGTTCATGAATTTAAACTGTCCAGTCCACCAGACTGCAGCTCCAGAGTTTTGACTGCAGGTGTAAATAATCCCACGTTCAACAGAAGAACGCCACCTGCTTTTTTTCTCAGCCTTCAGGGTTGAAATGTATCCGCAGCAGCTGTGAATGTTGGTGAAGGCTCAGCCTCCTGGTGCTGTGCTGTTACAATAATGCCTTTTAGTCTTCACTGTGCAAAAGAAAGCTTCAGGTACAGTCCTACTAAGTATTCAGCCAGCAAATAAATAGATTTATTGAATAGTATCTATATCAAAATAAACCTACACTTTGTGTTATACTTGTTCTACACTAAATATCTTCTAATTGAGAGACTTTGCCCACAGATATTAATCATCAATGTGTGCAGATTTCATAATACTATCATAATACATGAACGCTCACATGATCAGGGCGATCATGTGAACGCTGTTAAGATGTAGTAAAAGAAGAATGGAGTCATAGTCAGGTGCACAATCCTTATCTGCTGGTTCAGGGAGTCAGTCAAGGTCACAGCAATGACAACCAGAATAAAGGGGATTAAAGGGGATTCATTGAAATTATATTAATTACATAATGAATAAATAAACTTCATATATGTTGGTATTGTTTAAATAATCCAGCGCCTCCTAAATCCTCTAAATTCTTTTCCTGTTCTCACTTTATCATCTAGGCAGACCGACAGACTTTCTCTCCACCCCACACACACACACACACACAGCAGTATTTCAAGTGCAATTTGCAGAAAAAAAGGGAAAACACACGATAAACAAAGCTATTTTTTTTCCTTTCAAATGTTCTTTCTATTTTGCAATAATAATGTTGTTTGTAAAATGGGAAAGGGAGCCTACTTTTAAAACTCTTTAATATTTTAAGTTTAAAAAGAAAGAGAGTTAAATATAACATAATCAGATAATTTGAACTTTGCATAAGCGCAACAAGCAGAAAGAACAGCAACAACATCAACGGAAAAATCTGAAGGAAATTTACTTCAAAAATCATCTTAAAATGTACGCTGCAAGGTAAATGAAGGTGTTTGTAATGTCAGATTAACAATAAACTCTCCAAATCCCACATCTGTAATAGGTACATTGGTGAACACTGAAACTACATTTTAATTTAAATTTGGGGTATGACTAAAATACCATAACACCATAAATTTTAACATACATTTTCATTCAGACATAAGTTTTAAAACTTAAAATGATTGATAATAGACCTGTAGTTCACCTTTAACGATACGAGCTTGAGTCAAAATGTAAAATAGTTGTTCTGAGCCACGTTAACGTTAACGTTAGGCAGAATGAGACCGTGGGTGTTCAGAGGTTAGGGCTTGCCTAATGGAAATAACTACCAGTGAACACTGATAAAGATCATAAAGGTTGAGTACTCAGTCAGCTGCTTCGTCTTTATCTGAACAGAGCTCAGAAAGCAGTTTATCAACAACACGCGTACATTAGCTATAGCAAGTCTTAGAATAGATGCTCTGAACTGATGTGATCACTTTATTGATCTAATGAGGAAAACTGTTTATTATAATCTATTTGTGTCTGTCAAGTGGAAAACTCTGAAACAAATATTTAAAACCTGCATTCTTTCTAAAGGCCAGAGGGAGGCGACACCATTAGTTCAAAATAGTCTGATTATATTAACGTCAATAGGAAATGACTCTACTACTCAGTTGATTTATTACCTCAGTAAACATTTTCCTGATAATTGTATGGTCTCAATCGCTAGTTCCAAGACTTCTTCGGTACAGTATGATATCATTTTGTAAATGATGTCTCATTTTGAATAAAATGGACAATAAATCATGCTTTAGGGTGGGGCAAACTTGGGATTGACCTAACATGATCTGTTCAATTGTGAGTAAAAATTACATTAAAAACTCACACACATCTGTTTGGGGTATGCTGTGTAAAATATCAAAGGCAGCAGACCATGTCAAGGTCAGAATGATGATTTACACAAACGTATATTCGTAGTTTTCTTCCCCAAAAATCTTGAAACAAAGTACTTGAGCAAAAAAGATGCAGGAACAATCAGGATCAGATTTTTACTGTTCTTACACAGTTTTTATATAACCCTTTCATCTCCTCCTTTGCTTTCTTGTTGTTGGATAATCTCTTTGCATTTAATAATCCTTCACCATCACCTGATTTCCTTCAAATATCACAATTGACCTGAAATATATTATTCAACTTTAGATGGTTGTTTAATACATATTTAAAACATTTTTATCATGAAAATGTTTTACTCCAATTCATTTTGCCTTAACTCCACACAAACTTTGAGTGTTATGACTTCATCGCTGGGTGGAGTAGTCTGTTCAATTTTCATTACAGTGGAAACTCCCTCCATGCTGCTGCTGTCCTGACTATGACAATAATCCTCTTCTATATCTTTGTTTACCCTCCATCAGGACACTGTCACTGTACTTATCGTGCATCTGGCTTATTTTGATACTTGAATGACCTTTTCTTTTCTTGTGTTTTGTTGAATTTCAACTTGTCCTGCACATTCTAGTTATATGACCTTGGACTCTTGTACCTCTCTATTGGCGTTCTGTCTCTGCATTAAACCTGTTACTATTACAAGAAATACATGATTATAGCTTAGCACAAAACTTTCTGCAGCTTTTCTCCCTTAGTTTTTATTCTGAGCTCTTACACACACAAACTCTTTGATGACTTATTTCTGCACTCCTCAACTTTTCCTTTTCCAAGAGCAACCTCTATTATCACACATATATGCTAACACACATTGTCTCCCTTATGTATTAAAAATCAGTTATATATAGTAACACAAACCATCAATCAGTGCAATCATTCGGTGTATTTTCCTTCCACAGGTATTAGATACTAAATGTTTTTTTGTCTAAGCAGAAATCAATATCACCATACAAATTAGATTATGGAAAAAAACCTAAATCACAACTCTTCGATTGTGATTTAGTACTTCTAAAAACACTTTACACCTTGTGGAAGTGAAATAGTGGTCTTACAGTAACATCACTTTCAGCCCAGCCTTCAGTTTTCAAAATAAAATAAGTCAACATGTGGAGTTTCTGTACCTGGAAAAGCTTCACGTGCCTCAAATATCTATTTTGGTGTAAACTGTGTTTACAGTCAGTAAGATAACAAGGTCTGTTATCAAACATATTTTTAGGAGAGTGTGCAAGTTCCCAGCTGTGCCAGCTTTTAGACGTAACATGCTAAGAACGAATAAGAAAGTGCCACACGCCTTACTGCATATTATATTTATTTCCAATATGCATATTAAATCATCATTTATTCTTTAGATTCCCTTGGCATCTCAAAGTTGGCTACTGTTAAACCAAACGTCTTCTGAGCAAGGAATACTTCAAATGTTTCAGTGCAAAACAGCTAAAGCCAAGTTAATTAAAATAATAAGACATCCCAACCCCCACCCCAAATAAAAAACAGAAAAGTGTTTTTTAAAAAGCCAGTAGTTAACACATAAATAAAACAATGAGTTCTAAAAGAAACCCTTTTTGTTTTGCTGTAGGTTCCCTTGTTTTGCAGCAAAGCATCAACTTACAAATTTCCACCTCATATACATATATGAATATCAACATTGTGTATATTATAATATAATCTCGTTACAATCTACAAGAGGTCCATGTTAATTAAGTGTTAATAGTTACATGAGGAGAACTTTTCTTCCTATTTGATGTTAACTAAGTACTCAGGGTTTCTGCGTATTATCTGACCATCACATGTTGTTCATGGTTTACAGACTTCCATGATTGTGCAGCCACAGACAGGGTTTCATACACACCGTCCACCATCCGCAGGAACCGTGAGCACTGTATGTGTGACCTTGTGCAAGAAGAGGCGGGCACACACTGGTGTGTTGTGTAGTGTCAGTCAAATGAGCGCTCTCTTCTCCTCAGTCACTGTGAGTGGATCCAACACTGGTTGAAAAGGCATCTTTATCAGGCAACATCTCACACACACAACGGCTAAAACACTAACTTTCAAACACGCGGGCATCCACTCACTGAACTCACACTCACTACACATTTTCTCAATCGTCTTTTCAGTTTCGTCTACCTACAGCGCATCAAGCTTCCTCTGGTGAATTTCAAATAAATTAAATTAAAATAACACTAAACTCACTGGTCCATGTTTTCCATCCACACGCTTTCATCTCCTTACTTCATTTCAAAACCTTCTACTTAAATTCAACATAAAATCTACTTTGGTGTCTACATGAGCATCTATTCCTGCTACATATTCCCAGTCCGGACTAAACTTTCCATCTCTCTTACTAACTGCAGCTCTATCGTATGTATTTATGCCTTTACTTTCAGTGTTCTGCTACTTTTCAACAAATCACAGCAAACAGTCATCCTAACACTCAGGCAACAAGAACAAACTCATCCCAACAAGCACACACAGAAATGAAGAGAACCGTGCAATACTGTACTTTAAATGGTCAACAGTGGAGTGCAATGAAGACGTACCATCATTGGAGACACACACAAAGACTCAGAGACACAGACGGGGTCCTTCTGGCCATTAGAAATGAGAAACATGATTTAAAGGGCCCTCTTTTGGCCGTTGGTTAATGGGGGAGTCCCGGTTTTGGCAGGTCTGGGAGTTGGCAGGCTGGGATTCTGGCAATGGGTCATTTGGTGTGAAAGTGATGAGAGGACCGGCTGGGTGGGGTAGTTCTTATTCGAGACCGTACATTTTCGTTTTTGACGGCAGGGTCAGAGTGTGAACATGAAGCTAATGTGTGAGCGAAGAGGAAGCCACTTGATGCAAAGAAGATTCAACAATTTGGAGCAAAAAACTGCAATTTCCTGCCGAAAAACCGAAAACAGTATTTCAGAATGTGGCGTCCAAGTCTTAAGCCAGTTCATGGACCCATAATTTGGCCCTTGGTCTTATTTAAACTCCCTCTGCTCCTCTGTGGCCCTCTGTCAGCAGTCAGAGACTTCAGAGGTGTTGGAGTCACTGGTGAGTTTCCTGCGTTGTCTCACAGATTTCTCCTCATCCTGCAGAGAGACAAAGGAGACGCTGTTCACCTGCTCAGTGCAGCTGAAATCACACGGTTCCTCTGGTGTCTCTGCTCCACCGGTAGATGGTTATGTTAGATGATTAGGTTCATAAAATGTATGTAAATTAACAAATAAATGGGATGTTAGTACAAACAAAACCTATTTTAGGTCACAACATCTACTGTTATACTTCTGCTTCAGAGGACCCTGAGAGTCTAACCTGCTATTCACGCCTGTGGAAAAATGCTTAATTTGGTTTTGGGGCTTTTTTAATCTTTATTTTTTATAGAGTAGAGATTAAGAGTGAAAGGGGGAGACATGTGGGACAGGGCTCCGAGCCAGATTGGAACCCAGGCCCTTAATGGTTTGCACTGTACCGATGATCCACTGGAATGTTTTTTTAACACTCGGGAATGTCCAATGTGTCCAGTGGGACACCCCAACATGTTGAATGTTGAAGACTGTCCTCCCCAGTCCTCAGATTAACCACCTGCAAGCGAGTATCTTCAATCTGCGCCTCACTGCTCCACACAGAATTTATACTTTGATAAAACAATTAGATTTTTCATCTTATATCAGAATAAGGGCCAATATTTTAGCCCCTCTATTGGTAAAAAATATTTGCTAATGATCTGACCTAAATGTGTGTTACCAATCTGCATGTTTTGTTTTTTTTCTTGAATGTCTGGATGCAGCTGGAACACTCTTTTTAAAATACTGTAAACCTCACTGGATGGAGCCCATGTAAATAATAACTATTTAAGGAAGCAAGAGGCCAGTATGCAAGTCGACTTCTGTGAATGTGGAAAAATAAAAATGAAAATAAAATCATGGCCTACTTTTAAATGAATTATTTTGAGATTGAAAGAGTCTTTGTTTTTTATCACACTGGCAGAAATTACCTTATTACGAGTCTGTAGCCCACCGTGACTGAATGAATGGAACTATGTAACTTTACTAATTTTATAAGCACATTAAAGAAGAAACCGAATTAAATTGGATCATTCTTTCTGACGCTGTGCTTACAGTCTGAAAGACTCCGTTCTGGCCCCACTCTCCAGGGGAGTGGTCCTCAGGGTCCTCTGCCTCCTCCTCCTCTTCCTCCCCCTCCTCCTCTCTCACCGTGTCCATCCCGTCCTCCTCGTACTCTGTCAGACAGTCCGACTCCTCTGCTGAATGGAAAGATTTACAGGAGATGTTACAGAGAGAATTTATTGTGTGACTGATGCTCTGGGTTTAGAGCACCCATAAAACATCTCCAACTGTATTTCAACAAAACAGACCAGGTGAAAGCCATGACCCCTTATTTATTACACTGATTAAATCTGATTCGATCTTGAAGATGAACGGTACAGTTATAGAAGGACACTGCTGCAACACTTTAAACATGATGTATGTTAGCTGTGTAAAGGTGATTTTAACCACTATAAAAGGAATTATTTCTAGATAACAATAAACCGACAAATGATCTTTACCTTCTGCAGCTACGTAGCTTTGGACTGGCTCTATCCTGGATACAATCTCTGCAAGGTCAGTGAAGTCAGCTCCTGTGCATGTGCAGGACTACAACACAAAGAATTGTCATCATATACTGATGTAATAAGTTTGATGGAGAACACATTCGCAGTTATACATCAGCGATGTTACACATCATTAGCGGTGTGTGTGCTGTTCTCACATCAGTTCTCTTGCTGTCGTTGTAGTCGGCTGAGCGGTGGTCCTTCAGCATGTTCTCGATGATGTCGCCTCGGGCCCAGCCAGTAAAAAGCAACTTGCCGTGCTGGTAGCCCACATCCTGAAGAAGTTTAAACAGAAATACAAGGTCAAATTCAGATACCAAAAAGGTTAGGACGTGGTCTGAAACGTAAATAAAAAAGAATGCCATAATTTACTAATCCTTTGAAACATATTTAACTGAAACCTGTACGTTTTTTCACTCCAGCTCAAAAAAATACTATAGCCAACACATCAGTTATCAAGAATTTAAAAAAAGACGGTCAGGCTATACTAAAAACATTTTGTCTTGATTGTTTTAAGCCTGTTTTTACAAGCACGAGTTGTCAGTTAACCACAAACTGTAAATGCAACATGCTAACTAAGTCAGCAGCTAGCGTAAGGTTAGCTCAACACTCCCTTCCAAATATGTTCACTTCTGGCTCAAAAAAAAAATCAAAATGGCAATAGTTAAATGCCAAACTCGAGGCTTTAAAAACTGCAGTCCGTGGGGTTACATCACAGTGGATACACCCATTACTGGTAGAAACAGAAGCAACTGTGCCCTGTTTGACTTGCTGTAATTAAAGTAAGGCATAACAATTATTCCCTATAGATATCCCCAAAGGAATAAAAACATAGTAACTCACATAGATCTCGTCAAACTTGCCGAAGTCCATGGTCTTGAAGCGGTCGATGGGCGGTCTGATGTACTCGCAGTAGGCGCTCTTCTTCACCAACTCTAACTGCCGCACACAAGACACGTAGGCCAACCGAGACTGGATCTCTGCCATGTCTGGGACCTGCAGGGCGATGGTGGTGTAAGATTCAGAAATATTTCTTTTTATCTGCAAACCAAGCAGTAAAATCCTCCCTCTTACCTACTGATTAAAAACTCGAATGTACTCTGTATTTAAAGATGCTGAGTCACACATGGTTACCAGTGCCTCGTGCTGCCGACCCGTACCGTACCTTAACTTTCTCTGCCCAGGGATTGATCCGTTTCCACAGCAACCACCAGCCAGACAGGCAGTCGCCATAGTTACAGAGGTCGGTCTCATCTTGGCTACCCACGTCGATGGCAATGACTGTTCTGGCGCCCATGTTCCTCGCAATGTCCGCTGTTGGGCGTGTAGCGCCACACACATGCACACAGACGTACAAACAGCACGACAGAATCCAGCAGCACAGACGGTAAGACAACGGAGCCGGTGTTATTAAGCTTGTTTCTGGATAATATTTGGTTTCTTCAAACCTTCATCTGAGAAGCCACAATGTTCAAACAGACTCTCACCACAAAAATATCTTCTTTTCTGTGAGTTGGCAGACACTCCAAAGGATTTATGGCCAATTGGTGACAGAAAACACTGCAATTTAAAAATATATTTCCTGGCCAACGATCACAGGGCCGGAGGTCATGACCTTCCTCTTTGACTGTCTAGTGTTAAAAAGAGCGTTGGGGCAGTGAGCATTTTTGTGGTGTTGAGCCTATTCAAAGACAGAAAAACGAGAAGACATCCCACAAGTCCAAAGCACTGATCCAGAGTGCCAAGAACAACTATAAATGCAGCTGATGGAGCACAAACTCTTCAGGGAGGAGGCAGAAAAGCTACCTTTAGCTGGATCAGTCCTTGGACCCAAAAAGCACCATATTTCACAAACCTCAAGAATAAGTATCCTTTGGGACGTAATGGGTCCAGAGCTTTGTGAAATATGGCTGCGTTTTATCAGTGCAGAGAATAATAACAGAACTACAGAGACAGACTCTGGAGAGTTTTTTTTGTGTGTGCACCATGATGAAAGTTAAAAACAGTCTTTACATTACTTCTGTAATGCCTTTATAATAATGAGGGTGTATTTAATGGTACGCAGACAAAAACAGCTCCTCCTCTCTTTCTAAACACTTTATTTCTCTGGTTATTTTAAAATTAAGCTTCAGTATAATGAGCAACACATGTAGAGCTGGGCGATATGGTTAAAACCATGAGCACAATTTTGTCAAATCAATAATTTCAAGACAAATGTATGCTAACCCATCAAAAAACGATCCAATTCAAAGCAGAATTGGTTTCCTCTTTTATGCTTTACATGAGGCTGAACTCCCCAGAAAATAATAACCTTCAACAACTAATTCTGTTTAAATTTCTTGGAGTCATTAATGTGGACACCAGAATGATAACATAATATTATCATATCACCACAGTATGATAGTATTGAATTATTGCCCAGCTCGACAGGAAAGTGCTCATTTTGACATGAGAGAAACCAGAGTTATTCACCTCGAAGCAGACTGGTGTCTTATGGCATGAAAACAGCAACATCAAATTATGGTTTTTATGTCAGGAATTTGATTATTTTTTCAGATTGGAAACTAGTGGTAATCCCTCCCTCCATTTTTAACTGTATACCTTCTTTGACACCAGGCTGTTTGACAAATACCACATTTCCCCTATTAAATGTGTTATTTCCTTGGAAGTGTAAGCTTGTCATTCTTACACTACAATCCACTCTCAATTAAACTGAAAATGCCGACTTTTTCCCCATCTAATGCAGAATGTTTGAGGGTCTGATAGAGATTGTTTCCTTGCTGAGCTCACTCAGTTTTTCAGCCTCTGAACCCAAAACACTTTCAGGATGTTTTTGCTCCCGTCACATCTTATTCCCTTTGGCCTTGCTTCTCAATGCAATACAAGTCCTGCAGCTCTGGAAAACAGCTCAATCATGGCTACATATACACAACATTTTTCCAAGTGCCTACAAGTGTCACAAATATTGGGAAAAAACAAGGCACCAAATGCTAAACATATTTGACTATTTATATTTTTAAAACCTTTAATCTCAGCGTGCAGTTTACTTATTGAAATGTCGCTGACTTTCGAGTTGTGCTGAGGTCGGCAGAATTTTTAAGCTTCAGGATCCGGTGAAAACGATCTAGTTTTGTCAAAATTTTAACTGAGACATGTCACAGTGATTTTGATGAAATATCACTATTTTAAACTTAAATTTGGTTACTAAGTTTAAATAGTGTTTGTCACACATTAATTGTTCAAGTGCAATTGCAAATTAAGAAAATAAAAGCTTATGGCTCTGATGTCATTATCACAATGTTTAAAGAACACATGCTTTTCAAAGCCATCGGTGGTTTGGAGGGTTCAGAGGGTTAAAACTGTGGTCGATTTAAAATAAATTTGTCTTGTCTCAATACTCAGACAGGGAAAACTTAGCACTTCTCTTCAATACCAGCTGATTTCCCTCATTAGCATTAAGACAACCTCTGTACTTACCCAGCCTACAAACAACTTGATTACAACCCCTCATAATAATCACCCCCGTCCCTCTCTCCACCTCCCCCTCCTCTGGGGGGACAGGAGATTGGTGGACATTGAGGATTGTGTGTTGGGAGGTGGGGTGGGTGGGGGGGTACCACCTCTACTTGCCTGGCAGGTTGTTGATGTAGCCACCGTCCATTAGCAAGTTGCCATCTTTGGGGTCGCAGAGAGGGGGCAGGTACCCCGAGAGGGTCATGCTCGCCCGCACATAGCGCCACAGAGAGCCTGACACACCAGGGAGGGAAGGAGGGAGGAGGAAGGGGAGGTGGATAACATCTCAATAGTGTTTGCTATACGTTTCAGGTTAGTGTCGACACAGAACGCAATCCCAACATCAGAGGGAGGTCGGACAGAGGAAGGTAGCCGATCCCTGCAAAGGCTAGGACTGTGGTTCTGCCCACCTTTATACTCTGTCATACACCAATTCAAACCTCATTACCTTGCACAGAGACCCTGGGTGACTTGTGCGAAAGGTAAAAAAGTAAATGGCAACCATCACAGAGCACCAAGGCTGCTTGGATCTCCAAAAAGTGTCCCAACAAGAGCGCTTGACAGTGAATGAATGAATTTGCTTCTTTCTAAAGCAAACGCCAAATGCTTGTATTTTTAAGCTGAAAACAATCATGAAAACCTGAGGAAATGTTGTGATAGCCCTTCTTTAGTTGTCCACGTGTCATAAGGAGCAGTGGCAGATGTTGTGACAATGTTTGGAGATCCATCACCGTGAACATGGCAGGGAAGCACCCAGCCTGCCCAGTCCTGCAGTGAAGCTTAGTGCCAGCAGGGGGCAGGAGCAGGGCGGGTGCTGCATGGGTTGGAAGGATAAGGAGCACCGCAGAGAAAAGCTGGGGGTGCATCTGTGCGTGAAGTATATGTGAATGCTGAGGAAGAATCATTTTACTGAAATATGACTTGGGGGGGAACTCCTATCACCTACAGCTTTCCATTTGATTGTAACTACTTATACAAGAGCTATAATGGGCAACAGCAGGATCCAGAACACATTTTCCTGAGTAATGATAAGAGACAAAACAAAAAAGGTAATACATGCCATCAATATATATTTCTGAGACATATATCGATTGGCTCACAGTGTTTAACACTGGCATGCACATAGAAGCAAGCAAAGCCAGGGGAGAGGAGGAAAGGTGCCGTGTAGGAGAACATGTTCCTGTAGGTGGAGGTGATTGAAATGACACAGAAGCACTTTCATAAGCACCAACGGAACAAGCTGCAGTCCAGTCCAAAACACAGACACATTCGGCTTCACCGAAACGCACAATGACCCACAACAACAGACAGATGCGATGTTGACATGGTGCAGCCATTTACTATCTGCAGTAAGTGTCACCTTTAATCAGCCCTCTGGTCTCTAGACCTGAGCTCACACTGGAAATCCAGCTAAATCCAAACCTCTTAAGTTTGATTTACATCAGCCAAGCTCAGCTACCTGCAAGTTAGTAACTGCAACTTTTGTAAAAAAAAAAAAAATATGTCGAAATAAGCGAGAACAGTGGTGCATAAAGACTAGGGATGTCACGAGATCTGATGCGTTGGTACCAAGTCAATGCCAAAATTCTGAAAATGTGACATAACTTGTTTTTCCTACAGTACCTCGGATTCTTGCAGACCTGAACGGCCATCATATACAACTACAGGCTCTAGTCTGCCATCAAATACCAAAGGAATGAAGACGAATGCCTACCAGCTAGGGACAGACATGACTAATCAAGTATCTGTTTTAGGTGTTAGTATTCGTTCAATATGTCCTCACAATGTTTTTTGGCCGTGTAATTTACTGCAATGTGCTGCTATGACATGTGGTTCATATAAATTATTATAATAAATCATATTTATTTATTATTGTATGTGCAGCTGCAGGGACAGCTCCGCTGTGGTATCGAACATTTCAATCAAAAGAAGGAAAACTCTCAAAAACAGATTTAGTGTTAAAGAGTGTATGTTGAAGTACATGGGACTGATTGATTTGTTGATTGTTGATTGATTGTATCAAAGTGGGTATCGAGTATTGTGAAATTTTACTGGTATTGGCATCAACTTCTAAATCTCTGGTATCGTGACATCCCTAATAAAGACATCAGTGTTTACAAGCCACTTCCAGAACCTGAAAGTTACAAAGGTGAACGGCCAGAGGAGGTCAGACCATCATGCATTTCTCTATGACCCATAGATGTCCGGACATGCGCGGGCAAAACCTCACATCTACCAAAAAAGTGAAAGTCATCGGTTTTATTCAGAGGTGGCACCAGGCCAACTGGAGAAGGTGTGCTGTGTGTGGATCAAAAAGCCAATTGGAGTTCAGGATATTTACAATGGGCCAGTAACAAATGAGACACTATATGGTGGACTTAGTCTTTCCTTCCAAACCATGGACTCCCAATGTCCACCTGGTCAGGGTGGGGTTAGTAACGAGCGAGAACTCAGGAGGGAGAGGACAAGAGAGAGGAGGAGGGTAGCCGAGTGGTCGATTGTCGACTCAGGGATGAGGGAGGAAGGTTTTGGTGAGCGGGTGTTTAAAATCTGACCTGGGACATTGTTAACATAGCAACCATCCACAAGCAAGTGGCCATCCTTGGGGTCGCACAGGGGAGGTAAATAGGGGGTGTAGGAGGCGCTGGCTCTAACATATCGCCAGACGCAACCTGTCGGGAAATGGAGATGGAGAAGGAGGAACACATCAAATATGGGCCGGACTCCACGTCACAGATGGAAAAAAGAGAGCAAGAGAGACAGAGAGAGAGAGAGAGAGAGAGAGAGAGAGAGAGAAGAATGCTGAAGAGAGGGAGAAATGGAGAGAGCCCGCAACATAGAGAAGAAGAGTGCAAGAGGCTGCCAGGAGCAAGACAGAGAGGGAGGGGAATACAATGTCAACAAATGTATTCGTCTAGTAAGAGGCCAATTTGAAAA